>ML353837.1:0-118045 GCA_005239505.1 Nicotiana paniculata | reverse complement strand
ATCCTATATTACTTGTCGACCACGTACACTTGCGTGTGCATTGGGAAATCAACCAACAAGCATGATTTATGCAATAAGTATTAAAACAATTTGTCATGTATTTTCACGTTAAAGAAATCGGTAAAAATGGTAGTAATGATTTAAAGTATAAAAGGAAACAAAGAGACATGTCAGTTTTGTTTTTGAAGAAAAGTAAATACCCGAAGCAAATAATTAATTGCATGTAAAGGGAATAGGAAAAGGGTGCAAGTATTTAAAATAAAGGCACAAAGTCACGAAACAATTTGAAATGGTAAAAGCCTGGATATCCCCAGCAGAGTCGCCATGCTATCGCACCCCCTTTTTCCTCGCGGTATCAGGTTTATGACATTGGTTGGGAAACTCGTTCCTTTTGGGAAAGGGGTTTGCATATTTTGAAGAGTAGCCACCTAACGATTTTAACGGTGCGTTAGGGCACCTAAGGGGTTCAATTATAACTACGTTGCTAACTAGAGATTTGGGTAAGAGCTTGAAATTATCCTACGGGGAAGGTGTTAGGCACCTCTCAAGATCCACAAGTGTGGTTCTCGGCCAAATGATTTCGTGAATTTGTACAACTAGCAAATAACAAGTAAAGGCTCAAACAAGAGGGTATTTAAGTCTTAAGCATGTAGAATGTTTAGACAACAGTAAAGAAGATTAGCTTTTGAAAAGGAATTACGAGCTAGCATATAAAGGTGTCCTAGGTTTATAATAATATGATCACATCAATGCAATATCCGGTAATCACTCCTCGAAGAGGGGCTACACGTGGTATCAGCGCATCGGTCATCATATCCATATTCTACCCTTCCCACCCCGTAAGATTATTAACACGAGTGTTGGTCTCGACCTCTATTGCATGCTGTTACCCGTCCCTTCCTATCAGTCCCAGAGGAAATTAGGACTCCTATCCTAAAAGGAGGTGCTAGGCAGACCCGCAGGTTTTAAAGGTAGAATTCTAAGGTGACAGACAACAAAAAATAAGACTGCAGATAAAGGAAAGCATAGATACTTAACTCGTGTGACCCCAAACCACAAGAACACATTGCCTCGATACCTTTAAGCCACTTCATAATTTTCCTCTTTCACTCAATGATATCTCTAACTGATACACCCTTTCTGTAAAAATCTCCTACAAATCCGAAGTTGTTTCTTCCATCCTTCTAACACTGCACACACACCCGATGTAATTCATAGAAATACTCCATGTCTCTTTAGCGCTCCGCTGCAAAACTAATTCCCTAGCCACACGATGAACCCAAATATCCTTAGGGACTATATTTTTATTCTTGAGTCCACTAGAACCATTGTTGAGAGTCGCCTACTCTGACTTGGTTTTGAATATATAGCCAACAACTAGTACTCAGTTAGCACGGTAACACTCTAAAAGAAGCAATCAAATGAATTTATTCCCTAGCTCCCATCCGTCAAATTCCTAGGTCGAATTACCCCTGATGTCCTCTTCCTCAATCATAACTAATCCTCCGACGTACCTCATAAATAATCCTCCAACGTACCTATATCCATAAATTGTAAAGGCACATAACCATATGACCCAATCATAGACGATAGGCTCCCCCGCTTATATTTAAGCCATAATCACATAAATCAAGGACTCTCAATGACTTCTCCTTCTAGATACCATGACCTCACCCCGTTATTTTGCCAAATTTCATGCAAGATCTCGTTGTACTTAACATAACACATCCCAAATTATCAATCCATAATGCACACTCAACTTCATAACAGACTCACCATCTTTCTCAGGCGACCCAAGCCTACATCACTGCACATGCCTTATGTTGGATAGAAAGTAGAACTCTGCATAGGAACTTTATCCGAAATCATGCAATCCCTAACCTTCTCACGGGAGTTATCCCACCTGTGTAACCTCATATTGACGTCCTCCAAATTCATCGTCCTAGTTACATTCATCGTGAAATCAATTAATATCCCTGGGTCCAGACTCATCCGCTGGCTGTAAGAATCTCTTTATCTATTAGCATTACCCGAAGGTCCAACAATTTGTATAAAACTCAAAGCCATATTGCATCCAAAACAATAATCAAATATTCGCATTCTTCTACATTCCAATCAAGACCTTCTCATCAAAGTCAAACTTCCTAAACACAGAAACCACCTCACAAATCATCTCTCTCAAACCATCAGCATTGGAAACGCCGATTTAATTATGAAGTGGCAACAAACCGCTATCTCTGAAAATTTCTTCTTAGGTACCATTTCACAACATCTTGCCCAGAGCCAACAAATGAAGACCAACATACCGACGAACCTTAATGTGTTCAATCAAGGACGATGACACCACAATATTAACAAGATTTCCACCAAATTTTGAGATATCTAATATTGCGACTCTATCAACCAACGCCTGAACATCCATAGTACGATTGACTCAACTCCACTGGAATCGAATGTCGATTCTCCAAATTATGAATCAATTAATCCTCCTCTCGAATCATTCATTTCCACGACACATAAGTAAGCACCCTGAAAGTCACACCGGTACCACGCGATAACTATGCATGAACTTCACCAATACACCATTCATATCCCCAAACTATAGGCAACACTAACATTGGGCTGGAATGATAGAACACTCATCCACAAGGAGACAATAATAGTGCACTAGCATACGTAGAGAAAACATCATCCCCTGCATTTGTAGTGTCTTCATAACGCATCGGTGCCCAACTGATAACAAATGCCTGACGTCACCTTCAATTGACTAGGAAGGAACTGACGACATAAGCTTCAATGAAACCAAACCACACGATGAGAAATCAAGGAATGGAAGTTCTCCTAAAAACCATGTTAGACCCTCGAAGATAAGCACATATGTCTCTGTACCGATCATCAAGGCTCTACTAGACTTGCTCAAGACTCGTGAGACCTAAGTGAACCTAGTGCTCTGATACCAAACTGTCACGATCTAATTCTCACTATAGGTTGTGATGGCCCCCAACGTCGCCATTAGGCAAGCCAACAGTGATATATAAACTTAATTAGTCATTTTTTGATTTTTGAAATCTTGAATTTTATTAGATAAAGAAATTAATGCATTAAAAATCATGGATACATATAGTTTAAATAAAATATAATGTAAAAGTGTGTAAATGTTAAATAAAACCACAAACAAATCCCAGAACATCACAAAACCCGGAGTCACAAGTGCATGAACATCTACTATAAAGTATAATAATAATACACTATCTATCTGGAATAAAAGATAGACATGATAAAGTAAATAATAATGATGGAGACTTTGTGTGCTGCGAGTCGTTGCATGAAATATAGCTCACCATAAAGTCTCCTCGGTAGTTGCTCCTAGGCTCCCAAATGACCACTAGATATACCTGCACAATCAGTGCAGAAGTGTAGCATGAGTACGTAAATCAACGCATACTGGTTAGTAGGGATTTTTACTACTTATTTGCACTTTGTTACTTTCGTTTTAGTGCAAAAAAGGCTTAAAGGTATTCCCGAAAACTAATGAAATGTGCTTTCTTGCAAGAAAATATGAAAATGAGCCAAAGAGATGACAATCAACTCAAGAAGGAGTATTTCTGGACAAAGACTAAAACAAAGCAAAAAGAGCAAAGTGCGGACCACACAATATTGAGTGCAGCCGGAGAAAATAAAGGACCTCTGACAGAATTCTTGTGCAAAGTGCAGACCGCACAATTATTATGCGGCCGCAGAAGGTGAGGTTCATAGAGATGGTGTTTTGGGTCCATGAAGAAGTGCAGACTACACTATTATTGTGCGGCCACAGAGATCAAGAGTACGACCGCACTCAGAAATGTGCATTCCGCAGAAGTCTCTTATGTCAAGTCCAAGATCAAGAGGGCGGCCGCACTTAGAATGTGCGGTCCGCAGAATTTGATGAAGTGTGGCCACAGAAATCTATCATGTCAAGCCAACTTACAGACATAATTGTGCAGCTGCAAAACCTCCGCAAGGGAAATTTTATCTGATAATTTTAGCTGGGTATAAATAGATCCTTTTGTCAAATATAGTTTAAGTTGGGAGACCAGAAAATATATTGCCATTTTTCCTTTACTGTTTTGGGTAACTTTGTATTAGTTTATCATTTTAACATTGAATTTTCTTCCATCTATCATCTATTATGAGTTTAATATTATTTTTCTCTTTAGCTTCTTCAATTTTATCTATGAGTAGCTAATCTCTTAGCTAGGGTTGTGACCCAACCCTAGTGTGGTGCCTAATGGGTGTTTAATTTAGGGCTTGTTTATTAATGGGTAAGTGATATTTAGCCTAGTTATTGCTTCAATTTTAGATTCAATGGTTGCAAAAATTGATTCAAGCCTAATTGACCTAGTATCTACTTGATAACGAGAGACTAAGTCTAGGAAAATTAGGCTAACATGGAATTGGGGTGAACTAAAGAAATTGATAGCCCCAATTAAAGGGTCGAATCTAGAGATGGTAAGACCTGACTTGAGCATTGTCGCGCCCCCCTCTCTCCTCTCCTTTCGGATCAGTCAGGGTTTTTAACATTATTGGGAAAACTCATTTCAATGTGAAGGATTTGAAGAGTCGCCACCTAACGAATTAAGGTGCGTTAAGGAACCTATTAAGGGTCACAATAACACTAATTGAATAACGAGAGATTGGGTAAGGGTTTGAATTTACTCCAAGGGGAAGGTGTTAGGAACCCCTCAAAGTCCACAATTGTGGTTCCCGCCCAAACAAACTTTCTGAATTTAAGCAAGTACCAAATAAGCAGTCAAAGTATACGCATGGAAACAAGTAAGGGTTTTGAAAAGATTCGCAGTCTAAGAACACATATGTAGGGGATAGGGGAGTCCTAAGTTGTTTATCCTATAGGATCACATCAATGCAATGCCCGGTAATCATTGCTCACTGAGGGGATGCACGTGGCATTAGTGCACCAGTCATCATATCCATATCTACCCTTTACCCCACCCCTTAGTGGTTATTAAGGGAATTTATTTAGCGATCTCGATGCGTGCTGTTACTCGTCCCTTCTTAATGGTCCTGGAGGAATTTAGGACCTCTAAGTATAAGTAGTTCTAGACAGACCCCTAAGATTTTAACAGGATAAAATTCTAAACGACATGCAAGAACAAATAGGACTGATCAGATAAATACAGGAAAGCAGTTATGAGGCCCAGATTTACCTCCACAAGTAATGCACATAATCAGCACGTCTCAAACACAAATAAGAGGTAGTTTTATTAGACAGGATCCTAAGACAGGATATCTAAGTGAATGTCTATGCACAGAAATATGCAGCTTTATTTTTATAAACTCAGAAGCAGGGGCCTAATCAGTTTGCCTACTGAGCCTGTTAACCTTTAGACAGTCCAGGAGTTGTTTTTTCCTAAAAGCATGTTGTTCTAGGTGTTACGAAAATGCAGGGATTGTTTCCAGTTTTATCTAAAACAGGATAATCATATGTGAGATTGTTTTTACCTTTTCGTGAGTCAGTAGTTAACTAGGCGTGGTTAAGTAGATGGAAACGAAATCCTAGAGAAAGATATCTAATATGCACATATAAATGCAAGATGCTTAAGACATAATTTCAGGATGTGCAGAATTCATAAAGGCATGCTTTCTAAAATGCACAAATAGTTACAGGATGATGGAGACAAGATTTTGAACACAAATGAGTAATAGTTTTATATTGATTTTATTATCCTAAGAGCAGGATTTCTAAGTAGTAGGCATAAGCATAAGCTAAGGACATGCTGTACGTTAAAGCAGTAAACATGAAAGCCTTAAAGACATGATATCTATGCATGTTTGGCATGCTTTGAATGAATATGTTGGTCCTAAGCATGGATTCTAATTCCGATATAGGGAATGTAAAAGCATAAGGCATGATTTCTACCCAATGATAGAATATATAACTACCCTCCCCATTTTACTAGACATCCCTAATATATGGTTACAAATAATTATTACAGACCAGTTGAATAAATTACATAAATAGATAAGGGAAAAGAAGAAGTTAAACTATAGGGAGCATGAAATAGGCCCAAATTTACCAAATTATCCATAGCCTCATATGCCAAAGTCATAGCCTTTCTCATGTTCGGGTGTGTCAGAGTTCCCTAAGGACCTCAAGGATCCCGGGCAGTGCTCACACCCCGACTTCATAACCAGAACTAAGTAAGTGTAGTGTGGAAGAGCCAGCCCTAGTGCATCAGAGTTCAGAGGGATCTCACAGGGATCCCAAAGCAGTCAAACACTGGAGGGGAAGAACTTAAGGACCCAAGAGTAGAGTGAGAGTGCTTGGCATAGTTTGAAAAGGTTTAATAGGAAAGCAATATTTGAAAAAGGACTCAGTTGAAGTAGTTTTATAAAATAGGAGAATTGTTCAGTAAAACAGTTTTGACAAGAGTTGTGTAATTAAACAAATAACATATCAAACACGGAGCCAAACAGGTTCAGCAATACTCAAATAACAACCCTTCACACAGGGATAGTTTGGGACTGGGGACACATAATACACATATAATAAACAGAAGTCTTTTGCAACTAAGGGGTGGCTATAGTGCAAATAGTAAGACATGGATTGAAGAGTGCTAATTAAAACACAGTTATAGAATCAGGAGTGCTTTAGGGGTTCATGGGATTGGGATATGACATAGTAGGATTTCATAGCAACAGTGAGGACATAGAAGTACTAGATATGATTAAGCATAACATCAAGACAACTTAGGGTAACTAATCAGTTTTGCAAAAACAGGTGCAAGCCAGAACTGGACAACAAATAGACAAGCATTCAAAAATAGAGTAGTCTTCACTGAGACAGACTACAAGGGGGAGTAAACATGCTGATCCTAGAAGGGGGAGGACATAACTAACATGCTGGCTGAAGAAATAACGTAAACACGTCAATTACATGTCGAACAACAAAACAATAGACATAAAAATATTAGGAATATGACAAACTGAAGCAGTAGGAAACACATTGGGTTGGGAGCTTGAATACATACTAGTAAAGAGAGTAAACACAAAGTGAAGAACAGGAGAATGCAATAATTAGCCTTGGCTTGCAGCCGACTAATTTAGTAACAATAGCAAGTAACAAAGAAAGCAGAAGAGCTTTTGAGTGTTTGAGAGATGTGAACTAATGTTTGTTCGTGTGTGTATGAGTGTCTAATGAGAGTAGAAGAGAGAAATATATATAGTAGCTTGAAAGCTAGGTAAATAAGGTAAGAAATTAATTATAGAACTCGGAATCAATTAGAGTAAAATCAGTCCAACTACTCCCTTAATTAAAGGAATCAGTTCAAACGGTAGAAAGACAGGTAACTAGTAAAGAAATCATATGTAACGGATAAGGAAAGGTTTCAAACAGTACAAGTATAGAACCAGTAATTAAGGCTAGGTTCAGAAAGTCCTAATTATGGAAACAATATTAAGAATCAGTAAATAAGGTAGCCAACCACATAATAAGGCAAGAAAAATAATTTAGAAACCACAAATTAGTAAAGTGCATCATCACAGGAAACCAGTAAAGGGTATCAATCGCAGGAAATCAGGGATTCAAATAGAAACTAGTACCGATTAGGGGAAATTACCACTAATTTCTATCAACAGACAAAATAAACATAATATAGGCGAGAATAAACAAATCAGAAACCCTAATAAGCATAATAGGGTAGAAATCACAGAGACTCAGAACATATTCATGAGAAACAGGCATACACACAAATCATATGAACAAATCAGCAAAGACAAACTCAGAACCAAAAGCTAAGCCAAGAAATTAGGTTTTTTAACATAATTAATTTGGGGAGAACCTAAATAAAACCAGTTAAACACAATAAATATTATATAATAATCACTTAAAATCAAAGAAAATCATTTTGAGAGAGGCTTAGAAACCCTAGTTATGAAGATGAAGAGACGCTTTGAAAAATCGAAAGATTTTTATAGAAAAATGGTAAAACAATCAAAATATCCTCAGATCGATTACAGATCTAAAGAGTCAAGAGATAATATTAAGGTTTTGAGAGAGATAACCCAGAGATAGAGAGATTCCGGCTCAGAAGCCATAGATTTAGTAATAAAATAGGACGATCTTACTCAATCGAGCCATGGTGGCCTAATAATGATGAGAACAGGACCAGGGGTGAGTGAACGGCCACTGGTCCCCTTGAGGACCTCAAGACAGCAAGAATCCCGGGCATAAAAGGGGAGCCATTAGGGATAGGAGTGGTCGTGAACCACCATATTTAACGGCGAGCAAGCAACGTCGGGTGGAAGCCATGGTTAGGGCAGATGGGGTTTGAGAGAGAATGAGAGGAGTGACGGCGGGTGAGTGAGGAGTGAATGAGAGGTTTGGGGTGGGGGGGGGTCACTAGGTTAAATTAGGCAATATTAAACCTGGACCGTTGATCAAAAATGATCAACGACCAGGATTTGGTCAGAATTGGGTCAGGTAGGATTTGGGATTGGGCCTGGGTATTTGGGCTGGTCTGATTAAGGTTTTGGATGGTTTAGTAAGGTTGTAATTGAATTAAAAAATTGGCTATTTGTTAAATACCCAATCCAAATTAGTTAAAATAATTTATAAAATAGCTAATAATCATAAAAAATGAATTTCATGCATAGAAAATAGTTTAAAAAAGATTATTTAGTATTTTAAAATACAAAGGACTAATTTCTGGTAAAAATAGTACAAAATTATATGCTTGGGCTATAATTTCAAAGTTATTGCAATTATAGCCAAAAGGTGCCAAATTGACTATTTACGGAATAACTTAATCAAGAAATGTTTCTTTTTTTCTTTTGAAATCATTTGTGATGAAATTTGTAGTTATTTATTGGAAATAAAATGCTGGAAAAATTTATAAAAATATGAAAAAATAATGAGAAAATACCAATTGCTACTAATGCATGATTTTGAAGGTATATATGCAATTTTAAAATATTTTGGGTAAATATGGGTATCGACAAGAATCTATCACTTGTTTTGTGAATCACCCATTTGGATTTGAGAAAGCCAAATAAGGCAAAACCACTCTAACTACCTAGAGGTATCGAGTGTGTAATCGCGTGTGATTGCTATATTACACCCTGATCAACCAAACCTGCCCTAATGCCCACAATCCTTTAGGTAACCACGTAGGTGGAAGTCATGACCCTATATGCTTTTATAAACTTGAAAACAACAACACCAAAAATATCGTTCTATAGCTTTTCATTGACAAACAATAGTATAAATTTTAGAAGTAGAAATGAACAACCAAATATGTGGAAGTGCATTTTGGGCACGTCATACACTTAGTCTAGGTATATACCTAATCCAATATAAGCTCTCTGAGGAATCGACCCCGACTCAAGTTGGGTAATTATAATTGCATCAACCGCTTCACAATCCCAATTAGTGGTGCGAATTTGGCGACATCAATTTTTGGCGCCGTTGCCGGGGAGCTAAAAATGGATTTAGCCATATATTTGTTTTTTTGTGTGACTCGTCTTCTTTTCCTTCCAGGTTGCTAACCTTTTTGTGAATCTATTGTAGGTACAAAAACAGCTCTCAACAATGATCCTCTCGGAAACTTGCCTTTGGGGAGGAAGTGGAAGATGACCAAAGTGATGAGGTTCCTCTTGAAACTTAAGTAAATAGGCAAGGCTGACCACCTCATGAAAATATTCCCGTCCCTCCCCCACCTCCACCAAGAGCGGCTCTACCCCCGTGTGTTGCCAAACAAAGGATACGCAAGTGCCATAGTCCCGCCCCGCATTAGGCAGGAAACTTCCGAATCACCATTGTCATGCTTACATTTCTAGAGAAACGGGGATTCTTCACCTGTGCTCCAAGGAAAAATGAATACAAGCACCTGAAAGGGTTTGTGGATACTTGTTGGGGGAGTAAACAGACCAATGTCTCTGAGGATGCTCTAAGGTTGGGGATATTTCCCTTCTCTCTATGGGGGAAAGCCTTGGATTGGTTAGAAAGATTACCAAACCATTCTATCCATACATGGGATGAATTGGCGAAAAAATTCATTTCCAAGTTCTTTTTCTCCCGGGTATATGGCTACGCTTCGAGATTAGATTCTAGCATTCAAGCAAGAACCCAATGAGCCTTTGCACGAGATTTGGGAGAGGTATCGTACTATGGTGAAAGAGTGCCCGAATAATGACATGACTGAGGCTATGATTCAACAAACCTTATACAAGGGGGATCGATACTACCAATCAATGCGTGGTCAACCAACTTTCCAGTGGAAATTTCATGACAACGCCATATGACGAAGCTTGTGAAGGTTTAGATGAAATGGCAGATACTTCATCGGCATGGCAAAGTAGAGATAATGTTTCTCAAGGTGATCAAAATATGATTCACCTATACAAGGAATTACATGATCATAGGCAAGAAATTGTTGAGTTGACGACCACAATGAATCAATTAGCCAAAGCTCAACTTCAACAAGTTCAAGGTCCTAAGCAAGTGAATGAAATGGAAGGTGTGAATATGATGGGGAACAAAAGAAGGGAAAGGGTCAAAAAGTGCAAAACTATGTGGAACAATTTGTGCAAGATGATAGTGGGTTTGACCAAAATGAATCGTACAATGAGCAAGAGGAAGAAGCACAATGTGTGAATAAATATCAAGGGAAAATAAACAATTCTCAAGGACCGAATCAACAACAATGGAGTTCTCAAGGACACCAAGGAAACTGGAATAATCAAAACCACCAAGGAAATTGGAGTGGTGGTAACAACAATAAAGGTAATTGGAACAGTAACAATAATCAAGGCAATTGGAATAGTCAAGGCAACCAAGGAAATTGGGGTGGCAACAATCAAGGAGACTTTGGAGGCAACAATCAATGGGGTTGGAATAATAACCAAGGGAATCAGGGGTCGGGATCTCAAAGGCCCTCGATGTATAGACAACCATGCAACCCGCCTCCTTATCCGTCTCTTGGTTCTAGCACTTCAAATAATGAGATGGGACGGATTGAAAATATGTTCAAACAGATGATGGAGAAAAATCTTGACTTTGATGCTCAACTAGCCTCTCACAACACTTCAATCCAAAATTTTGAGGTTCAAATATGGAAAATCTCGCAAGATTTAACACTCTCCCTAAGGGGGCACTACCTAGTGACACGGTGGTGAACTCGAAGGGTGGGAACAACACGGGACATGCCATGGTCGTAACCACACGGAGTGGAAAATATGGGGAGGCAACAACCTCAATCCAAAGAAGAGTTGTGGATGATGATGTAGTGATTCAAGAAGATGAAATATCAAGAAATGTGGTTCAAGCTAATAAAGAAGTGATAATTGAGATTGATGAAAATGTGGAGGAGACCCAAGAAGAAGTGAACCAATTTATGGAAAACGTGATCGACATACCGGAACCAGTAGTACCAAAATTCAAGACAGTAATGCCAAGGAATCCTCCTCCATACCCTCAAATTCTCGCCAAGAAAAATAATAAGAACCGATTCAAGAAGTTTATTTAAATGATGAAGAGCTTATCCATCAATGTGTCATTGGTTGAAGCGTTGTAACAAATGCCCGGCTGTGGAAAGTTCATGAAGGATTTGGTGGCAAAGAAAAGATCAATGAATTGTGAGACTATCAAGATGACACATAAAGTGAGTGATATTGTGAACTCAATGGCTCCTGAATTGGAAGATCCCGGCGCTTTCAATCCCTTGCACTATAGGGAGTGCCGACTTTGACAAAGCTCTATTTTATCTAGGGGTGAGTATCAACTTGATGCCCTACTCGGTGTTCAAAAATTTTGGAATTGGGAAACGAAGACCCACATCTATGAGGTTACCAATGGCGGATCGTACTATGAAGAGACTATTGGGTATTATTGATGATGTATTGGTTCATCTTGATAAGTTTATCCTTCTGGCGGACTTTGTGATTCTTGATTGTGAAGTGGAAAATGAGGTTCCTATTATCTTGGGTAGACCTTACCTTTCTACGGGGAAGGCTCTTGTTGATGTGGAAGCCGGTGAGCTCACCTTCCGGGTGAGTGATGAAAAGGTGGTTTTCCATGTATTCAGATCGATGAGGCAACCAAATAGCAATGTAGTTTGCTCGTTGTGGACTTAGTGACCGAGGTGAGGTTGATGATGCAAGTGCCATGTTGAATGTTGATGATACTTTGGAGGCCGTATTTCTTAATCATGATGGTGATGAGAATGAAGGCTATGTGGAATGTGTAAATGCATTGCAAGGAATGGGGTCGTACACTTATGAACCTCGAAAATTTTCCTTAGATCTTGAGAACCGGAAGACTCCTCCAACAAAGCCCGCAACTGAAGAGGCTCACACTTTGGACTTAAGTCTATTGCCTCCACATCTCAAGTATGAGTTTTTCGGCCCATGTTCTACTTTACCGGTTACTCTTTCCTCTTGCTTGACTAACGTGTAGGTCGACTCTACTTTGGTGGTGCTACGAAAGAGGAAGAAAGCTATTGAATGGACATTGGAAGATATTTGGGGTATAAGCCCACCTTTTGCGTGCAGAAGATTATTTTGGAGGAGGATGACAAGACCTCCGTTGAACATCAAAGAAGATTAAATGAAGCAATGCAAGAGGTTGTGAAGAAGGAGATCATAAAATGGTCGTATGCCGGGGTTTTTTACCCCATTTCTGATAGCTCGTGGACCTTTCCGGTGC
This sequence comes from Nicotiana paniculata, assembly GCA_005239505.1. NCBI lineage: Eukaryota > Viridiplantae > Streptophyta > Magnoliopsida > Solanales > Solanaceae > Nicotiana > Nicotiana paniculata. Next base: position 105,345 of record ML353837.1, on the reverse strand, counting down.
AAAGTGTCCCAAAGAAAGTGGATATGACTGTGTAACAAATGACAAGAACAAGTCGATCACCACAAGAACAGTTTCCGGGTGGAGAGTGTGTATGGACTATCGGAAGCTCAACAAAGTCACTCAGAAACATCATTTCTTACTTCCATTCCTTGATCAAATGCTTGATAGGTAGGCCTATCGAGCTTTCTATTGTTTCCTTGATGGATATTTTGGCTACACTAAAATTCTTATTGCTCCGTAGGACCATTCACTTCTCCCAATGGTACTTGCGCATTCTCGCAGATGCCATTTGGGTTATGCAATGTATCGACGAAATTTCAACGGTGTATGATGGCCATCTTCACTGACACGGTAGAGGATTTTCTTGAGGTCTTCATGGATGACTTTTCCATGGTCGGAAATTCTTTTGATGATTTTTTGAAAAACTTGGATAAGTTCTTGGCAAGATATTAGGAAACAAACTTGGTTTTGAATTGGGAGAAGCGTCACTTCATGGTCGAGGAAGGCATTGTCCTCGGTCACAAAAATTTCAAAGCATGGCATTGAGGTCGACAAGGCCAAAATAGAGGTGATCTCTAAACTCCCACTCAACTATATCCGTGAAGGGAGTGAGGAGCTTCTTGGGTCATGCGGGGTTCTATTGCCGATTCATCAAGGAGTTTTCCAATGTGGTGAACCCTTTGTGTAAAATTTTGGAGAAGGATGCCAAGTTCCATTCAACGAAGATAGTATGAAGGCATTCGAATTGCTCAACTTCAAATTGACTACTATTCCTGTTACCACTGCACCGGATTGGAGCTTACCTTTTGAGCTCATGTGTGATGCAAGTGATGTGGCGGTTGGAGTGTTGCTGGGGAAACGTATAAACAAAATATTCCATCCGGTCTACTATGCTAGTAAAACCATGAATGATGCCCATGTCAACTACATGGTGACCGAAAACGAGCTCCTTGCTATTGTCTTTGCTATGGAGAAGTTTCGCCCGCACTTGATGAGTAAAGAGGTGATTGTTCACACTGAACATGCGACCCTTTGATATTTGATGAGCAATAAAGATTCTAAAGCAAGACTAATGCAGTGGGTGCTTCTTTTGTAAGAGTTTTATCTAGAGATTCAAGACCGCAAGGTAGTGAAAACTAAGTGGTGGATCACTTGTCTCGTTTGGAGAAGGAGGGGAGGCTACATGATGGCCTTAAGATAAATGATTCATTTCACGATGAGCAACTCTTAGCCATTTCAATGACCGCGATGCCATAGTTCGCCGACTTGGCCAATTATCTTGTGAGTGGAATTGTACTGAATACGTTCTCTTCAAACCAAAGTAAGAAGCTCAAATGGGATTGTCTTGACTATTACTAGGATGAGCCTTATCTCTTCCGAATTTGTACCGATGGTGTGATCGACGATGTGTACCGGAGGAAGAAAAAATGGATAATCTTGAGGCTTGCCACTCTTCGACATATGGTGGTCACCATGGTGGAGCTAGGACGGAAACAAAAGTGTTGAGTGTGGATTCTATTGGCCTACTCTTTACAAGGACACTAGCGATCTCGTCAAGCGTTGTGATGAATATTAAAGGGCCGATGGGATTTCTAAGAAAAATGAGATTCCCCTCACCACCATCTTGGAGATTGACATTTTTGATGTGTGGGGCATTAGTTTCATGAGTCCGTTCGTAAGTTTTTGTAGGAACACTTACATTTTGGTAGCTGTAGATTATGTGTCAAAGTGGGTTGAAGTCGTGGCTTTACCTAAGAATGAAGCTAGAAGTGTGGTGGTATTTTTTGAAAAATAACATCTTTACTAGATTTGGTAGACCAAGGGCCATTATTAGCGATGGGGGATCGTACTTTTGCAACAGATCTTTTGATACCTTACTCACAAAGTATGGTGTCACTCACAAAGTGTCGACCCCTATCACCCTCAAGCAATAGGGAAAGTGGAAGTCTCCAACGGAGAGATCATGAGTATTTTGTCAAAGAAATTGAATGCCAACCGGATAGATTGGTCAAAGAAACTTGATGATGCTCTTTGGGCTTATATGATGGCTTACAAAACACCGATTGGTATGTCTCCGTACAGGTTAGTGTTCGGGAAAGATTGTAACCTTCCATAGAACTTGAGTACAAGTCTATGCGGGCATTGAAGAAGCTTAATCTTGAATGGGATGTCGCCGCTGACTTAAGGATGGCACAATTGAATGAGCTTGATGAATTTCAGTACTATACATATTCAAGTTCGTCCTTATATAAGTACAATATGAAGTACCTCCATGACAAGTACATCCGGAACAAGGAGTTAAAAGAAGGTGATCTTGTGTTATTGTTCAATTCTTGGTTAATGTTTCCGGGAAAGCTGAAGTCTAAGTTGTGGTCCATTTGAAGTTGTGCATGTGACACCCTTTGGTGAATTGGACTTGAAAAATAAAAATGATGAAGTGTTTAGAGTCAATGGTCATTGGGTGAAGCATTATCTTGGCAAAGTTCATGATGGCCACGTCGTGGCGTTAATTCCTTTCAAGTGATTGATGGTAATATGTGTCGTGCCGCAATGTTAAATCAGGCGCTTCTTGGGAGGCAACCCATGTTTCTTTTCATTTTTCATTTTCTTATTTTATAGATAGGTTTTGTGTTGATCTAACTAGTTTTGACGTGAATTTAAGGAATAAGTGTGCATTGCAGGTACTATGCTCGAAGAATTTGGCCAAGTGTTGAAAAAGTGCGGACTGCACTTTTATTGTGCGGACTGCACAATTGTGAATGCAACTACATATTCATTGTGTAGGCGCACAACTGGAGACCCAAAATGTGAAACTCTCTGAAGTTTGAGTTGTATAGAAAAGGCCATTTGCGACTGCACACAAAATTGTGCGGACCACACAAATTTCTGCTTCCGCACTCACTTTTGTTCATACAGCAAAACTTCATCAATGTCCATGTAAAGAGTGAGTACCGCACTCCGCTTAAATTCTGACCGAATTGGTCAATATATAAATTGGACCTCAATGCACTATTCACAACTTTACACACTCTGAGTTCTCGAGACCTAAGAAAGCACCGTGCACAACAAATTAGTTCACACTCCTCACTCATTTCATCAGTTTAGATCCTCACATGCATCCTTCATCACTGGTATGTCTAATTCATGCTTAGATATCTCAATTTTTCTTAATTTTTGTTCTTCATTAATATAGTTATTCTTAGGCCTAAAATGTCAAATGTTCTTCATATGTGCTTAAAATTTTGTGGGTAATGTCATGTATGCTCATTGGGGATTGGGTAGATCATTCATCAAATTTAATTTGCCATACCATGTCTAAGTTGTGCTAAAAATTGCAAAACCTAAAGTCAGTGTCATGTGATTTCAAATTGTGCGGTCGCACACAATATCGTGCGATCCGCAGATCTCAATTAAGGAAAATGTGATGCATTTAAAGTGTGGAACGCACTCAATATTGTGCGGTTCGTAATTCAAGATGTGCGACCACAATTTGAAATTGTGCTGTCCGCACATGACAGTCTGCGATCACACTCATTTTTGTGCGGTCCGCACTGTCTCTTCTGTAGACTGTTTTCCTGCACCTATAATGCAACTGTAAACATGCTTCTGGACTTTAACTAACATATGTGCTTTGTATTGCGGACAATGGGTTGATCATGTGGCAGAGGTGATATATCCAAAGGCAGGGGTCAACCCTCCTGAGGCTGAGGTAAGGGAACTCATCCTCTACGAGTGAAATTAAAAGCCATAGCCAAAAAGTCGACCACTGGGAGAGGTAGGGCCAACATAGCCCTCTGAATCAAGCTCATATGTCCCGTCTAAGGAAGCCTCCAAAGGTCACTCAATGGAGGTACAACCTGAGGCTCAGTCCCAACCACCACATTTCATTGGGAGATACGAACTGTGCAACGAGCCCTCCACCACAACGAGTTCTTCTGAGGGTTCCGATGACGGTAGCCAGGGTTCAGATACCTCCTCTACACCTACTCCTCATGCACTAGTTGTAGTAGATGATGATGATGATGTCCTTGATGATGGTAGAGGAGGTGGCACTCGAGTGGGTGGCCTAGAGAGGTCGAAGAAGAAGGAAGCGTAGGAAGATCGACTTGTGAGTCTGACAACCTTCACAAGGTTTAGAGAGTGGTGGGCCCAGAGATCGCTCACACTTGAGCGACAGTTCTTATTGAAGGATTTGGATTAGTTCCATACAAATGTCCTTAGACAGTTCAGGGAGAGCAAGGGGTTGATGTGGTTCACCAAGAGTGTCATAGATGCAAATGAGCACTTGGTACGGGAGTTTTATGCCAAAGTGGCACACATCAAGAAGGGTACCAAAATAACAAAAGTGAGAAATTTGAAAGTCAGATTCGACCCAAGCATTCTGAACACTTATCTGAGATTCGAGGAGGTAGAGGCTATCTAGTACCTGGAGAAGCTTGCTATGGGTGATGCAACTCGCCGTTGGTTAGAAGAGATTTTGGATGCTCCAATACCACCACTACCATGGATCACAACAGGGATACCTATCACACAGGCCACCCTAATTTTGAAGCAAAAGGGTGGCAAACTTTTGTGTGTAGCCATATTGACCCAAGTAGGATGAGAACAATCTTCCAATCCCCTGAGCAGTTTTGGTGGCATGTATTATGGCCGGGTACCCGATCAATATGGGTACCATCATGTCGGCCATCATGATAATGGTAATCCAAAAAGGTGAAAGCTCCTACCCATATCCTAACACCCTCACAAAATATTTCAACGATGCAAAAGGTGGAGCCAAGGAGTTTTGATACAAAAATGAGGGCCAAGAAGCCCTTCTCATGGTACTCCCTGCAAGGTGCGGATAACCCAAAGTTTAAGGGTAAGGAAACTACCACCATTGGGCAGCTTGATGAGCCATCGATGGTGGTTACAGAATCTACTGCTGAGCCATCTACAACTCCCATGCCTTCCACAATAGCCAGGCCTTCACCGAGACAGCTGACATGCCACCACCTTCATCTTCTAGACCATTAGTACCAGTGCCGACCTCATCCACTTATCCACTCACTGCGCTGCGAGTCTCCCAGACATTGGCGAGTCTCAACAGCTAGATGTAGATAAATGTTGTTGCAACACAGTCTTCTACCCCAACAGTACCATAGGTCCCTTTGTCAGTGGAGGAAACATTAAAGAAGATTTTGGAGAACCAGAAAATCATAGTGGATACACTGGTGGCACATGGGGGAGCTATTGAGGAGTTGAGCAAACAGGTAAAGAAAATGAGGAAATCATAGGCTTCGAAAAAATCAGTAGAGATATTGAGAAAAGAGGTGACAAAGATTGATGGAGACAGATCCATCTGTATCAGCAAACCCAGCATTACCATAAGCAGAGGCACCAGCTGGTCAGTTTGATGAGCCAAACCTTGTTGCCCACACAGCCGAAGAGATGCTTTAGATGTTCGCCAACCCCGTTACCAGAGGATTATGAGATCTAGTTGGAGGAGCCCGAGGGTGGTGATGATTCAATTCACCCTGAGACCATATAGGGAGTTTTCTTTACTCTCTACCCTCTCTTATTTTCATTTTGTTAAGCATTGAGGACAATGCTTACTTTTATTCAGGGGGGTGGTCTATTTTGGTTGGGTTGATTTGATGACATTGGCCTGTAATAACTTTAATACTCTTTTTATTTTATCTTTATTAACTCTTTCATTATGTATATATTCCTTCCTCTATTTTTATGTATATATGCATTTGCCTTACTTTCAGTAGATTATTTCATAGCTTCTTTATTTTGTTTCTTAATAGCCTAGCTTCTTATTTACTTTAATATCTTCTTTTTGACTTGGTAGCTTCTTTTTTATGTTTAAGTGAGCAATAAGCCTTTTGTTTTCTTAATGCCACGGTTCTTTCCAAAGGTAGGTTTTGTGTGAACCGGGTGGCTCTTCCCAATGATGGATGGCGTGACAACCTTCTTAAGGGATTGAGCCCGTTTTTGATGTTTTAGGTAAAAAAAGTAGTATTAGTGAACAAATAAGTGTCAAGCATGCTTCACTTGGTACCAAAACACTTAAGTACACGCTTATGGTTAACAACAAGTTTTTGGAAAGAAATATCTCTAGTTAGTGACCTTGTGACTCTTGTGTTGACTTAGGCAATCATCGGGTGGTTTAGTTGAACTATTAGCAATTTTCAATCTTGAATACTGTTGTTGCGGGCCCTTGACTCTGTCCTCTTTAACAATCCGATTGTGTGAAAGGTGAGATATTTTGTACAAGTCCAAGTACCCGTCTAATGGTCTAGAACTTTCCCCGAATGTGTTTGTAGGAGAAATTCAAAGTTTGCTTAGCTTGAGAAGTGATTGTAGGCTCTCCTTGACCCGTTTTGTAACCTTCCACGGCCCACCAATGATGTTATCCTTAGTCAACCCTTTTGAGTCTAAAGACTATGTAATTCGATAACCACGATACAAGCCTTCACTAGTTTTATAGTGACGCTCTCTTTGCACCCGAGCTTTCTTTAGAACTCATGAGAAACAAATGGCGAAAACATAAGTTTGGGGGAGAGACGAGGAGTTTGGAAGTGGTATCAAGGGACAAAAATAGAAAAGAACTGAAGAAAAGGAAAGGAAAAGTGGTATCATCAACAGTTGCAGATAGAGAAGATATGTATAATTAAAAAAGTCAAGTTACACATACTGACATATAGGAAGATATGTACGCTGAAGCATTTCATCAATTAAAGCATCATATAGAGAAGACATGCATAACAACACGTTCTGGATCTAGAATATATAGAAGGTATGTTGTAAGAATCATGTATACATCCAAGAAGTTTGAATATAGAGAAGATATGCAAAATCCAAGCACTGATATATTTTACATAATCCGATTGTACAACATCAAGGAGAACCATGAGAGGATGACCCCAGGGGTATGGATCCTTATCCACATGTTGCACGGATAACTCACGTGCTATAATGATAACAACCGCACGGACAAGTCACATGCTATGATAACTCAACCTGCATAGACCACTCACGTGCTGTCAATCCAGCCTATCTCACAGAAAGCATATACAAGAACATATTTATACAAACAAAGGATATAAAATCAAAAGCAAAAGATATAAAATCATATGCCTATAGATTTAGTAGAATAACATGCTAAGGTGTCTGTATGTAGAAAGTGTACGATACGCCATACAATAATGAATACCATGTTGAAACAGAAAATCAAAACATGTATATGATTTCTAGCGTGATTCAAGAAGTTCACATAGTCATACAAACATATAAAAGCATGATACGATGCACATTATCCAAGACAAGGAACAATACAACCTAAAAACTACCCTGAGTATGGATAAAGCCATTTTATGAACATATGCTCATCACCTTGTGCGTCACCACCAACATGTAGCCAATATCATAAATGTAAGCAAAAAGTCCCTCAAACCAAAGATAGGCAAGATACTTACCTTATACTATCCAATTCAAACCCCTGTCACGACTTTCCCATTCGAAACGACCTCCGAGTGGCTAAAATGCAGCCTAATATCAAACAGTTGGGTAAAAAAATGCAATGGAAAGTGATTTCATACCAAAAAGGCTCAGTCTTTGAAATTCTCGAAAGTCAACTTGGGGACGCCTCACAGAACCCGATACAACTCACAATTTTGACTACATACTCAATTACGAGTCCAAATATCCAAGTCTCATCCAAATCCGACTTCAAATCTCAATTACTCACTTTCCAATGTTTAGGACTAAACCCCCAATGTTTTCTCATTCAAGTTCCATGTTCTAAGTGCATAAATCCATGTGGAAACAAGATATATAATCAAATCCAAGTAGAAATTACTTAGTTACCCTAAAACAAGTGATGCAAATCTTCCCAAAAATCGCCTCTCCATTCTCCAAAACTCAAAACAATGAAAAATGGATTAAAACTCGACTTAAAACCCTTATATCAAGCATCCTCACACTTGCACATACTTAGTCGCAAGTTTAACACCGCTTATGTGTACAAATACTTGCATCTACGAGATCTCATGCACCATCCTAACTCCATTTCTACGCACAATCGCCTACTTCTGTGATGCTGCAGGTACGCCAAAATACACGCTTCTGCAGTCGCGCGGATGCGCCACCTTTCCACATCTTCCCGCCTCAAGTTCCCAAGCACTCTTCGTAGGTGTGACCTATTCTTTTGTTCTGTGGCCTCACACCTATGCAAAAAGTGTCGCAAGTGTGACACACCAGTACTAGAATTTCCAATAAATTCAAAAATGGTCCGAGATCAATCCGAAACACACCCGAGTCCCCCAAGCCCTCATCCAACCATACCAACAAGTCCTAATACCTTAACTGAACTTATCGAAATGCTCAAAACACCACAACTAACGTCAAACAAAGAATCGAAGATCAAAATCCATCTTTTAACTTCTAAACTTTCCAACTTTTCGAAACATGCCCGAATTATGATAAACATTCCGGATTTTGAATTCCAATCCAAACTTTGCGAACAATTTTCAATTAACTATATAAACCTATCCAAAGTCTCGGATCACCAATCGAGGCTCGATAACATCAATGTCAACTTCACGATCAAACCTATAAACTCTCCAAACTTTCATATGGCAAACTCTCAAAAGAGCCAAAACTTTCTAAGAACCTCTATATCTAAATCAGATCATATATCTATCAAAAATAATCGTACAAACCGATAGGAACTATCGAATCACAAATTCGAGGACATTTACTCCAAATTCAAACTTTTATCAACTCTAGCAGCTTAAGCTACCAAAAATAAAACAAAAAATAAAACTGAGTATTCCAATCGCTCTCAAACCTTCCCGAAACAAAGCCAATCATTTCCACAAATCATCAAAAAACAAATACAACATACAAAAAACATCAAATAGGAGAACGAGGATCAAATACAAAAAATGACTAGCAGGGTCTATATATACTCTCTCTCTCTCTTAAACAAAATTTTGTCCTTGAACGGGTTTAGAATCATACTTGGAATGCCAAAAAGATAAGGATATCTGCTTCGCATATCATGCTCGGTTTCCCAAGTTGCTTCAAACAATTGACCTCTCTACTAACCTTTACTAATACAATATCTTTTGATCTTAACTTCTGATCCTGCAGATCCAAAATAACCATCGGCTCTTCTCTAAAAGCCAAATTCTCATTCAACTATACCGAACTAAAATCCAACACATGTGACTGATCTTCAAGGTACTTCCGAAGCATGGAAACATGAAACACGGGATGAACTCCCGAAAAGTTGGGTGGCAAACCAAGTATGTAAGCCACCTCACCAAATCTCTCTAACACCTCAAATTGACCAATATAAAACGGCTCAACTTACCCTTCTTCCTAAATCTCATTTCTCCCTTCACAGACGGAACTCTAAGAAGAACCTTCTCACCCTCCATGAAAGCCACATCACAAAAATTTCCATCAACATAATTTTTCTGCCTGGACTGGCGCTGTACAAAGCCGCTCCTAAATCAACTTTACCTTCCCCAATTTATCATGAAACAAATCTATTCCCAATAACCTAGCCTAACAAGGCCCAACCCAACCAACCGGAGAACGACATCACCTCCCATATAATGCTTCATACAGATCCATTTAGATACTAGACTGGTAGCTATTGTTGTAGGCAAACTCCGTAAAGGGTAGAAATTGATCCCACAGGCTCCAAAACCAATAACACAGGCTCTGAACTTTTCCTCCAAGAACTGAATGGCCCACTCGATTTGTCCATCCATCTGAAGGTGAAATGCAGTACTCAGCTCCACCTATTTGTGAAACTCATGCTAAACGACTCTCTACAAATGCAATTTAAACTAAGTTCCCCGATCCAAGATGATAGAGATAGGAACACCATGCAAGCAAAAAGTCTCTATGATGTAGATCTGAGCCAGCTTCTCTAAAGTGTACAAAGTCATGACCGGACTGAAATGCGCAAACTTGGTCAGTCTGTCCACAATGACAAAAACAATGTCAAATCTCCTCAAAGTTCGTGGCAATCTACCACAAAGTCCATGGTAAGCGCTCCCACTTCTACTCCAATATCACAAATCTCTGATTCAAACCACATGGTTTTTAATACTCATACTTCACCTGCTGACAATGCAAACATCGCGAAATGTGCCCAACAATGTCTTTCTTCATCCTCTGCCACCCATAATGTTGCTTCAAGTTTGGTACATCTTTGTGGCACCTGGGTAGGTAGAACATCGCAAGCTATGAGCCTCCTCAAGAATTATGAATAGAATACCGCATATCATGAGACTCCTCAAAAACTAACTCCCTTAAGCCATCCATATTAGGGACAGAAATACGACCCCGAAGTTGCAATACACCATCATCACCAGTAACCACTTCCTTAGCACCACCTCGCAAAAACGCGTCATTAAGGACAAGAAAATAGGGATCATCAAACTTGCTATCCCTAATGCACTCAAGCAAGGACGACTACACAACCACACAAGCAAGTATTCTGTTAAGCTCGAAAATATCTAATCTAGCAAATCTATTGGCCAATTCTTGAACGTCCATGGCCAAAGGCCTCTCCAATACTGGAATAAATTCCAAACTCCCCGTGCTCTCTGCCTTCCTACTTAAGGCATCCACTACCACATTAGCCTTCCCCAAATGATACATAATAGTGATATCACAATCCTTCAACAACTTTGACCACCTGCTACCTCAAATTCAAATCCTTTTGTTTCAAAAAATGTTGAATACTTCGATGATCAGTGTAAACCTCACAAGACCTATTGTACAAGTAGTGCCTCCAAATTTTGAGTGTCTGCACAATAGCTGCCAACTCCAAATCATGTACCAGATGGTTCTTCTTATTGGGATTCAATTGTTGCAACGTATAGGCAATCACCATACTGTCCTACATCAACACACAACTAAGACTAACATGAAAAGCATCACAATAGACCATATACATCCCCAATCCTAAGGGAAATACCAAAATTGAAGTTGAAGTTAAAGCAGTCTTGAGCTTTTGAAAGAGCTCCTCACACTCGTCAGACCATCTGAATGGAGAACCTTTTGAGTCAACTTGCTCAATGGAGCTACAATACATAAGAATCCATCCACAAGGCAATGATAATAGCTAGCCAAACCTATGAAACTATGATCTATGTAGAGATAGAAGGTCTGGGCCAACTCTAAACTACCTCAATCTTTTTGCGTATCCACCTTAATCCCACACTAGACACCACTGCCACATAATCCAACAAAATATCACACTTAGAGAATTTAGCACGCAAATGTTTCTCCCTCAGAATCTCAAGTACAATCCCCAAATGATGCTCGTGCTCCTATCACTACGAGAATATACCAAGATATTATTAATGAATACAATGAAAAATGAATAAAAATAAGGCTGGAACACACTATTCATCTAATGCATGAAAGCTGCTAGGATTTTAGTCAAACAAAAAGACTTCACCAAGATCTCATAATGCCCATAATGAGTATTAATCTGTCTTAGGGATGTCAGAAGCCCTAATCTTCAACAGGTGATAACCCGATTTTAAGTCAATATTCGAGAACACCTTGGCACCCTGAAGATGATCAAGCAAATCATAAATTTGAGGCAATGGATCCTTGTTATTGACAGTGACCTTGTTCAAATTTCTATATAAATACACATCCTCATAGAACCATCCTTCTTCTTCACAAACAACACTAGCGCACTCCAAGGTTAAACACTCCGTCAGATGAGCCCCGTATCCAACAACTCTTGCAACTATTTGTTCAATTACTTCAACTCAGTTGGAAAAATGCAATATGGGGGAATAAATATGGGTTGAGTGTCCAACACCAAATTAATATTGAAATCAGTATCCCTATCAAGGGGTATGCCCGATAAGTCTGCAAGAAATATATCTGGAAACTCCCTCACTACTAGGACTGAATCAATAGTACGAGTATCAGCACTAACATATCTCACAAAGTCTAGATGAGGCAAACACCCCTTCTCAACTATCCATTGAGCCTTAAAAAATTAAATCATCCTACTAGGGGTATCCAAGAGAACCCCCTCCATTCCAAGTTTGGAAACCCGTCATATCTAATGTCACAGTCTTAGCATGACAATCAATAATAGCATGGTATGGAGATAACCAATCCATACCCAAAATCACCACAAAATCTACCATATTAAGCATCAGAAGATCGAACTTGGTCTCATAATCACCAATGTAAACTACACAAGATCGATGTACACGATCCACCATAATAGAATCACCAATAGGTGTAGATACAGAAACATAAATATTTAGAGAACCACAAGGCATATCCAAATAAGAGGTAAAATATGATGCCAAATAAGAATAAGTGAAACTAGATTCAAATAATATCGAAGTATCTTTGTGGCAAACTAAAAAAATACACATGATCACAAGATCTAGAGAAACTATTTTGGCCTAAAGGAATGCATAACAATGTGCATGTCCTTCACCGGCTGACCATCACCTCTAGGACAACCTCGAACATACTAGGTTGCATCCCTATATGGTTGTACGGGTGGTGTAGCTGCTGGCGTCAAATATCATGGACTGGGTGTCCTGATGTGGTACACTACTCAGAATGCTGGATAATCTTTCTTGAGATGACTCAAGTCTCCACACCCAAAACAACCCCTCATCTAGCGAGGTTGTTGGCTTTGTAACTGTCCCTGAGAACCTAAAGATCCCTGAATAGATGGATCACGATATGAGCTCTTTGCTGGCAGAGAACTAAAAGATGACTGGCATGGGCGAGCACTATATGAAATGTGGCTGACGGAAGAACCATGAGGAATGTAATAGGATAACTGAGCAAGCCTGAAAGATTGACCTCTATTATGGTTCCCCAGACCTCCAGATGAGGCACCACTAAAATGACCTGAACCACGGGGCCTCTTGGCATTCCCTACCTCTCTCTCTTTGTTATGAACATGCTATAAGCGCTTAGCAATCTCCACAGCCTTATAAAAAGTAGCATTAGTCTTGGCCTCTTCAGTCATTCAATATCGAATACTAAAGTTCAGGCCGTCAATGAACCTCCTAATCATCTTCCTCTCAGTAGGGACTAAGAACATAACATTACATGCCAGCTACGTGAACCTCATCTCATCTTATTTACTTTCATACCCTCAGAGCGTAGATGCTCGAACACACTGTGTAGCTCATCTCAACGAGTATGTGGAATAAAATTCTCCAAGAAGATAACTAAGAACTAAGACCATGTGAGTGGTGCCGCACCCGCTAGCCTACTCAACTCATTAATCTGCCACCATCTGTAGGATGGCCTTGTCAGTTGGAAAGTGATAAAATTAACCTTGTTCGAGTCTGCTAGGCCCAAACTACGCAGAACACGGTGACAATGATCAAGAAAACCATGTGCATACTCAATAGTCTCTCCACTAACTAGGGAGGCTAAAGAATTTTAAATCTCTTTATCCTCTTCTGCTCCTTAGCAATCAAGGCTGGTCTAGTCTCAGGCTGGACAATAACGACTAGCTACACCGGTAGGACTCCTAATATGTAATAACATGGACAATTTTTTGGTGTATTTGATCATTATTTCACTATTGATGTTTCTCGTGTGCTTGTTCATTATTTTGGGACTTATGGGATGGTTGGTTTGGTTCCAGATAGGTTTTGGTGTGAATTGGAATACTTAGTTCCATGTTTTGGGAGCTTAAGTTCAGAAAGTTGACAAAGGTTTGACTTTTATGAAAACGACATCGAATTGGTGATTTTATGATTCCAATAGGTTTTTATGGCGATTTTGGACTTAGGCGTATGTTCGGATTTGAATTTGGAAATTCCTAGGATGTCTTGTCTCTATTTATCAAAAGTTTGCCAATTTGAAGGTTTGGAGAGTTCATAGGTTTGACCGGGAGTTGACTTTGATGATATCGAGTTCAAATTGTTGTTTCAAAAGTTGGGATTGATTTGTTTTGTCATATGGGACTTGTGTGAAAAGTTTGGTTGCAATCAATATTGGTAGGCTTGAATCAGACGCTTGGTTTGATGTTTGAATGTTCTTGAACTTAAGAGAAGTTCAACTTGTGTTTTTGGCCTTTTATTCATCGATGTGACATTATCATATGGTTTTGGAGTCTTTGGATATGTCCAGGAAGTATTTATGGACTTGTTAGTATGATTGGACGGGATCTGGTGGCTCGGGTGAGTTTCGGACCACCCAGAGCATGTTTAATGTTTCATATTATAGTGTGCTCTGCGATTGTGCAGAAGGATTTTGGGGAAGGATGGTTTTTTTATTTACATTCACGAGTTGGAGGTCACATTTGCACTGAGTTGTGGCATTTGGTCGTCATGTTTGCACCTTGTGAGTCACGTTCGTATATAAGGGATGCAACTTGGGAGTTGGTTGGCGGTTGGCCTTTGCAATCGCGGGAGGGGGCTCGTGTTTGCGTAGATGAAGGGCATTTGTGCATTTCTTTTGTGATGGTAGTTCCACGTTCGTGATGAGTTCTTTTGAGGTTGTCAGCGTTTGTGCTTCACGAACGCGTGGAATGACTGTGTTCGTGAAGGTTAGTGCTGGACATACTATTTGAAGTACTAATTTCAGGATTTTACCCCATTCTCTCATAGTTTGAACCATAGGCTTGGAGAGGGCTGATTTTTGAAGGAGACTTTAATACAAGACTTCGGGGCAAGTGATTTCTACTCATTTATGGGATTATTTCAAGAATCTTCATGGATTATTATCTCCCAAAATATGAAATTTTGAGGAAATTTTGGGGAGTTATCCCACAACTTATGAGAGTGAAAATTGGGGTTTTGAGCTATGATTTGGACTTGGTTTTTGAATCTAATCATATAGTTGGACTCATGGAGTGATGAGTATTCGAAATCTACTGCTTGACTCGGGTTTTGACCATGTAGGCCTGGGTTAGCTTTTGTTGACTTTTGGGGAATTGATTAAAAATTGAAGCTTTATTGTTGGAATTGATTACTATGCCTTTGTTTGATATTATTGAGTTGCTTTTGGCTAGATTCGAGCCTGTCGGAGGTGGTTTCTATGGGAAAGGCATTTGGGGTATTTTTGAGGTAAGCATTTTGCCTAATTTTTTGTGAGAGAATAACCTTTAGGATTGGACCTTATTTGTCTAATTGTAATGTATGTAAATCAATGTATAGGCGAGGTGATGAGCGTACATGAAGGTGCTATGCATAAAAAACGATTGGATTAGACTCTAGGATTCTAGTATGCCTTAATTTGATTGTGTGCTTTATATGGTACATGGTGATTCTTTGTATGATTACTTGATCTTATCCTTTCATGCTAGAGAATATGCTTAGGATTATTATCTCCTAATTTTCCACGATGGACATTTGAGGGAATTATTTCTATATTAATTTAGTCGTAGCGACGTTTTCACACCTAGAGCACACATCTGCACTTTATTATTTCCGTGATCTTGTGCACCTTATTGATGAATTATTAGCATACATCTATTGATGATAAATTGTTATCTTGATTTGTTATGATCTTTTCACGTATGGACACATTGTGTGGATTGGTTTTGGAGTTGGCATGAGGTGTCTTTCGTGCGGATATTGTGATAATATGATGTTGTGGCACAATGTCTTTGTCGTTCGATTATGATGATATTGTTGTTGTTATGGTATGAGGTAGTTGTTGTGTAGTTGTGATGATACTGTTTTGGTATGACACGAGGTCTTTTATATGCGGTTATTGTTATGGCACGAGGTTTTTCTCGTGCGCTTATTTTATGACACGAGGGTTTTGCAATGCAGTGTGTGGATATGAATCCATCCCGCAAGGCTCCCCCTCTCATGTTTCTCTCTTTATGGCATAAACGCGGATTATATTACCTTCACTTATGTTATTGATTGTGATGTGGAGATGGATGATGGGAGTTGAGTGTAAGGGCGGAAGCATGGCCATGCAAGTGAATCCTTTATGCCTTGTTATGAATTTTACATGATTTTATGTGAATTTGAACATGCTACTCTATGCCTCTATTATTTAATGATGATTTAACTGTCAACAGTGATTTACCTATTTTGAGTTGATAACTTCTATTTTTTTGAGTTGATGATATTGGATCCGGCTATATTCTTGTTGCAAGTTAATATGTATATTGCACAGGTTCTTTGATTAGTGAGTATCACATGACTTGAACCTCATCATTATTTCACCGAGGTTAGTCATGATACTTACTGACTACATATATTTCTATAGTCTTACTATACTTTTGCATATTTTTGTGCAAATCTAGGTGTTGGTAGTAGCAGACTTCAGGAGTGAGCTTTTGATTGCTTGAGAGGATTCAAGGTAGAGCTACATGGACGTTGAAAACCCATGGAGTCCCCTTCCTATATCTTATGTTGTTATTTTCATTAAGATAATATTATACTATTGAAACATATTCTGTATCTGATTTAGAGCTCATGACTCTCTACTACCTTGTTTTGGGAGTTGATATTATGCATTACTGTTTTGGCTTATGTTGATCACTTATTCAATTATTTATGATAATTCATACGTATACATCTTGTCTTGTTGATTGAATGATGTTAGTGTGATTGGCTTACCTAGTCTTAGAGGTTAAGTGCCATCACGACCTTCAATGTGATTTTGGTTGTGACGAGTCGGTATTGGAGCCTGAGGCTCATAGTTTCTATGAGTCATGAGAAAGTTTAGTAGAGTCTTGATGATTGGTACGGACGTCTGTACTTATCTTCGAGAAGCTATCAGACTATTAGGAAAATTTGTCTTACTTATTTATCATGCATATTTGTTTATGTCAAAGTTTGAACCTTTCCTATTCTATTCTCTCACAGATGGTGAGCACATGTTCTGCAAATCAGCTGAGCAGGCACCAGTTCCTTCTTTCAGAGCCTGAGATACCGGGCTGGGGAAGAGGCTAAGGTGGGGCGCATGCTGCATCTAGAGGTCCTACTTGAGAAGCAGTTATAGATCCAGTAGCTGCACTAGTTGAGGAGCAGGTGTGTTTGCCTTGAAAATGGTAATTATAATTATACTTGATTATGTGGTTCTAAAAATACGTGATCTATTTTAATACCAGTTTTTTAGGTAGTAGATGATAGGTGAGAAGTGAGAAAATAAATAAGAGCGTAGGCTAACGAGATTATGCAAACCGAGCGGCGGAAAGACTGGTCTCGAGGTCGGTCAGAATGGGCCTCGAGGTCGAGCTTAAGATCTTGACAAAGGGCTGTCGAGAATGATACCACACTATTGAAGGCCTCGTAAATGGCCTATTTGTGATTAATAACGAGTAATAAATGAAGAAAAACTAATGAACACAATAAATGAAAGGCAATAAATAAATGGAACAATGGTAGAGAATGTTTTAGTTAGAGAAAAGAGGATATTCTTGTTCTTGTATTGAATATCATGTGTATTACAAAGTGACAAGGGTCCCCTTTATATATGGGGGGAATCCCAACATAGTACATGTGTAATTAATGCAGAGAGAGATAGCTGGTACAACCATTGTACGGGCTTGGGCTATTTTGCGTACATGGTCAGCTTTAACCACGTGCCTTTTGGGAATTTTCTACCTTTCCACGTTGGTTTTTGATTTGCACTTCCCCGAGGTCGAGGACCTTCGCTATGCCCCCTCGATGCCAAAACTCAAACCTTAGAGCCTTTTGAGCGTCGTAATGACCGTAAAATCGAGCTCTTCGATTTTAGCCGTATACAGATAGTCCCCACGTTTAGAATGAAGTGATAAGAAACAGTCTTTACTTTTTTCCTCTTCGACATCCCTATTATGACATCAGTCTCTTCAAAGCATTAAATGATGTGATATAAAAAGCTGCGCAGAGGTCGCTGTCAACACAATTCTCGAGAAGCCCATGAGCCGATATTGGTTCGACCTTTCTGCTTCAATGCAGGCCCAAAGGGCCTCTATAAATACTTCAATTACTTGCCTTTTCATAATTTTACATCTTCTTCAAACTTCAAACTTTTACTAAGTGATTTCCACTCTCATCTTCTATCTGTGTTTGCTTCTTCGTCTCCTTTCTTCAAAACTCAATTATAACCATGGAAAAAATATCCAATACAATACCTCGAAAGGAGGGAGTCGCTTATTCATCATACCCTTCTAAGGGTAAGTCAATAACTCCTCCAACCATCGAGCAATGCATCCCTGGCCCTTTCGACACCATCTCTGATTTCACGATTGAAAAACCCCCTTCTACACCAGGCCGATGCGAGCCCATGTCTCGATATATAAGTGTACTATCCGATACTGAGAGGGTAAAACTTGACTGCTGTTGGGGGGAGGCTGCCCGAGTAGAAATCCCTACAGCTGACGAAAGCATAGTAACACAAAAGGTTGGCTTTCTCAGCGTATATACATACCTTTTTACCTTAGGCCTCGTAGATTCTTCTTCTCCACCTATCCTTCTTTTTGGAGGATTGTATATATGATTCGACACATTACCAACATGGTCGAGGGAATGACTTTCACCCTCGACGATTTGATCAGATTATACATCCCTCGTCTCTTCCGCGAGTGCCTAATTAAACTGCACCGTTGATCTGTCAAGGTGTTCCTCGCCTGCATCGACGAGGATAAAGATCGGGGATGGATGAGCCGATTTGTTAGAATCAGAACTTCGGACATCATCCCTACTGATAGAATGACGTTCCTGGAGGAATGGTATATGAAACGTAAGTACCCTGAATTGAGCAGGTTTTGCCAGATCTTTTTCTCTTTGACTGATCTTCTTCTAATTGTGTAGCCACCGTTTAGTTTCTCAATGCGGTCCAGGACGTTCTGAGGTAGGCCAAACTTTTGTACTCCGCTTTCCCACACAATAAATGCATTTGGCACGATCTGGCTAAGACACGGTGGCAGGCCAAGAACCATGGTATGCACTCGTTGTTATTGTTTTTTCTTTCTTTGTAAGAACTTTCGATGGTGATGGTTTTTGATATAACACGCTTTTTCAAGCCTTGGTGAAGGTGTGTTGATGAGACCTCCCCTACCCGGTGAGGAAGAGGCTTCGAAGACCGCCAAGGATAAGAAAAGGAAGAAGTAGGCCTCATCGGAGTCTCCATAATCAAAAACGGCAAAGGCTCGGACACCGATGCCACAATTTTATCCTCAACAGCCGCTGAGAGCTTGCGGGCCGAGGAAGAGAGTGATGATACCTGCCCTTTGGTACACAGGGAAAAATGAAGCGTTGATGCTTCGAGAGTTGTTGGGCGGTCCTCTGGTGAGTGAGAGGCGGCCGATGCGGACCCGCCCTGTATTTAGGAGACCCTCGAGGAGGATTCAGGTGCAGTTGTTGGCCCATGTCACTGAATGGGTTTTGAAGATTGACAAATGTTGAACCAGGTCCATCAAAGCATGCACACCTGAATGGAGCAGTTGGCATAAGAATCGTACAAGCATAGGAGATATCAGTGATTGCTTAGTATCAAAGAATTAAGAGGATGTCTCCTAATACGAAAAGATTGCAAATTGATGAAGATGACAGAAGTTGAATTCAGCTAGGACATAAATAAAGGAAGGAAGTTGAGTTATATTTGAACTCATTTACTCAAGTAGAGTTGGATCAGAAATAAACCACAGACTCAACAACTGACTCTATAAATACTCAAAGTATTACTGCTGAAATTATTGGCGCCCAAAGACTAAATTGAATCAAGTTCTGAAAGAAAAATTCCCAAGATATTTGCAAGCAGAAGTATTGTGTAAAGGCTACAGTTCAACTAGAAGAAACAGTTCCATCTGTTTATCAGTTAGTCTAGTTGGTTGTAGTAGGAGTCTTAACATTGTATCTTTTCAGCTTTAATAGAAGCAATTGTAATAGGCACACATTGTTCAAGTTAGAGTTAGCTTGAAGTCTGTAGAAATTAGCTATAGGCTAGTTGATACAAAGAGGATTAGAGTTAGTCCTAGGATTACAAAAGAGTTTATTTTGTAAGTCCGTTTGGCTAAGAGTATTTAGTGAAGTGTTTGAGAAAATCCTACTGAGGAGTAGGTCGCGGGTTTTTCACCTTTTGAGCCAGGTGTTTTCCACGTAAAATATCTGTGCCTTTACTTTACTGCTTTAATATTCCGCAAATAGTAGAAAGTAGTACACCAAGAAGAACCAGGTTCTTCTTATTAGACAACACTCGAAAATTGGGTACTGCAGGATTAACTTATAATATTGTGTAGTATTGACGTCTAAAACATCAATTGGTATCAGAGTAGGTTATCCTTGAAAAGGCTAACACCTTGGAAAAGGTCAAGATGATTGTACCACCTGGGAACTGGGAAGGTCAATCAACTTCAAGGCCACCACTCTTCAATGGCCAGTACTATTCTTGGTGGAAGAATAGAATGAAGGACCATCTTACTGGAGAAGACTATGAACTCTGGGACATCGTCATTGATGGACCACTTGCAACAATGAAGAAAATTGCTGAAGATGTAGATGTACCTAAGACTAGGGCTGACTGCACGACTGATGATCTGAAGAAATGGGAGAACAATGCCAAATCAAAGAAGTGGCTAGTGTGTGGATTAGGACCAGATGAATACAGTAGAATCCAAAGATGCACCACTGCCAAGGAAATCTGGGATACTCTACAAGTAGCCCATGAAGGAACAGCTCAAGTAAAGAGGTTTAGAGGTACATTACTATACTCACAATATGAAAACTTCACTATGAAAGAAGGAGAGACAATTCAGGAAATGTACACAAGGTTCACAACCTTGACAAATGAACTCAAGTCTCTTGGAAGAATCATACTTGAAGAAGACAAGGTAGAGAAGATATTGACAAGGGTTTTGCCTGTCTCCTGGGAAAGAAAGATCACTACTATCCAGGAATCCAAAAATATGGCAACCCTTAGACTGGATGAGTTGATTGGAAACCTCACTGCTTATGAACTCAGAAGGCAAACCATGAAGATGGATTCCCCAAAGAAGGAGAGAAGTCTAGCACTGAGGATCACTGAGGGAGCTGATCTGGAGGAGGATGAGATGGCCATGATAACCAAAGAATTCAGAAACTTTCTCATGAGGAAAAAGGGCATCTCCAGGGGAGGAAACTTCAACAAGGCAAAGGCACCAGAAAGGTCAACTAATGAGGGATGCTACAAGTGTGGAAAGGCTGATCATCTCATCAAAAACTGCCCTCAGTGGGAAGTAGAATAGAGGAAGGAAAGATATGAGAGAAGGAACTGGAGGAAGGAACAGGTTCAACCCAAGACAAATGCAACAAAGGCTATGGTTGCTGCTTGGGGGGGGGGAAGTTCATATGAAGAATCGGAAGATAGGGAGACTGAAGATCAGGCTCTCATGGCAATTGGAGAATCTGATGAGGAGACTTATGAAGAACCAGAGGTAAGTATCTCACAACTTAAAACTAAAATAAAGTTTTTATCTAAGGAGAAACTCTCTGAGTTGCTACTTGACTTCATAGATGATTCTGAGGAAACAACCAAAGAGAAGGATCAATTATCTAAAGAGTGTGCAATGCTAAAAGCAAAATGCATGGACCTGGAAATAAGGATCAGTGAATCTGAAAAGAAAAACACTGTCTTGATGAACCAGGTTCATCCACTCGAAACTGAGATTCTAGAGCTAAAATCTGAAAACTTAAAGTTAAGACTAGGATCCACTAAAAAGGTAGTTGATCACTCTCATGCTGTGTTAGAAGAAGACTTAGGTAAACTGAAAGATAAAATGTATGCCAAGGATGAGTAGATAAGATCTTTTAAGGAAGATCTTGGCAAAGTCAAACATGAATTAGATCGAACCTGTAAATGGAATAAATTCGCTGACGCCTGATATGGCTTCAAGAGAATCATAGTAGCAACAAGAGAGAGATTGGCTTTGGAAGTCAATTGCCCAAGTGGGATCCCAAAAACAAGTATCTCACTCTTCCTGAGAATAAAATCTGCACCCATTGTGGTAAGACTGGACACTACAAATATGAGTGTACTACAAAAGAACAGGCTAGTCAAAAAAATGAGAGGTTTGAAAAAGGGAAAAACCGGCTGCCAAATTGGGCCAGGAAAAATTTGATTCGTCCATTCTCTCATAGAAAAGGACCCAAACTAGTTTGGGTTCTTAAGACTAACCTTTGATTCCTTTTGTAGGTTCAAGTGAGAGGAGGCAGCCAGATTTGGTACTTGGATAGTGGCTGCTCAAAGCATATGACTGGGAACATGGAACAGTTCCTTTCACTTGAAAGTCTCAAAGGAGGAAATGTCTCCTTTGGAAACGGAAAGAAACGTGAAATCATTGGGGTTGGTAAGGTAGGTAAGGATGATACACGATCTATTGAACATGTGTATCTAATAGATGGCTTGAAATATAGTCTGATCAGTGTATCACACTATGTGACAGAGGTAACCTAGTTACTTTTACTTCCACAAAATGCTTTGTGATTAACCTGATTACTTACAAGATTGTTTTGTAGGGAAAAAGAATGAATAACATCTATGTCATAGATTTGTCCACACTGTTTGAAAATGAACTCACTTGTCTAAGTGTGTTGGACAGTGATCTCCTCCTGTGGCACAAACGACTTGGTCATTCAAGTCTAACTCAACTTAACAAACTAGTCTCTAAGGACTTACTAGTAGGACTTCCTAACATTAAGTTCAGGGAAGACAAATTTTGTGAGGCATGTGCCGGGGGGAAGCAGGTAAGGTCCTCTTTCAAAAGTATTAAAATGGTCAGTATNCTTGGACCTTATTCCTGTCATATAAGGATGAAGCATTTGATATGTTCACCTCATTTGTTAAGAAAGCTCAAAATCAATTGGGACATCAACTGGCATCAATAAGATCTGACTATGGTACTGAGTTTGAGAATACCAAGTTTGCTGAGTTCTGTGATGAACATGGTGTAAATCACAATTTTTCTTCTCCTAGAACCCCACAACACAATGGGATTGTTGAAAGGAAAAACAGAACTCTTGAAGACATGTGAATAACCATGCTTCTATCAAGCAAACTACCTCACAGCTTCTGGGCAGAAGCAATTAACACTGCATGCTACATTATTAATAGATGCACGACCAGACCTCTGGTAGAGAAAACTCCTTATTAATTACTTAAAGGGAGAAAGCCCAACATATCCAATCTTAGGGCTTTTGGATGCAAGTGTTATGTGCATAATAATGGCAGAGATTCTCTAGGAAAATTTTATCCCAGAAGTGATGAGGGAGTGTTCTTGGGATATTCAACACATAGCAAAGCTTATAAAATATACAATAAAAGAACTATGTCTGTAGAAGAAAGTGTATATGTTGTCTTTGATGAAACTAACACTTTATCTGAGAGACAGGAACCAAAAGATGAGGAGCTTGGACTGGTGAGGAGCAATGACCACATTGAAGCACCTATGGCAGATGGAACAGGTGATGGACCAGGTTCAACAACCCCACGTAACTCGACAAGGGGAATTCTACATGAAAATACCGGCCCTGATCCTGTTCCGCAACTACAAGACAACATGGAACAATGCAGAATTGAACAACTGGTACTCAAACCACACAGATATCAGAGTTCTTATCCTCTTGAGAACATCATAACCGACTTGAGATGTGGAATCAAAACTAGATCCTCCTTGAAAAATCTGTGTGTGTTTGATGCATTTCTATCCTCGATTGAACCAAAGAACATTGTTAAAGCCCTACAAGATGCTGATTGGGTAACAACCATGCAAGAAGAGCTGAAACAATTTGGGAGGATTCAACTATGGCACTTGGTACCCAGGCCACTAGACAGATCAGTAATTGGCACCAAGTGGGTCTTCAGGAATAAGCTTGATGAGGATTGAACTGTTACAAGAAATAAGGCTAGACTGGTTGTTGATGGATACATCCAAGAAGAGGGAATTGACTATGATGAGACCTTTTCTCCTATGGAAATATTGGAGGCAATCAGACTTCTTATAGCATTTGCTGCACACATGGAATTCACTCTTCATCAGATGGATGTAAAGAGTTACTTTCTTAATGGCTATTTGAAGGAAGATGTATTTGTAAAATAGCCTCCTGGATTTGAAAGCAAAGAGTCACCTGATCATGTATATAAACTTGACAAGGCTCTCTATGGTCTCAAGCAAGCGCCTAGAGCTTGGTACGAGAGATTGTCAAACTTCCTGCTGTAACATAGGTACAAACGAGGCAAGATATACAGTACTTTGTTCCTAAAGGAAAAGGGAAAAGATCTTCTGATTGTGCAAATATATGTTGATGATATCATATTTGGGGCAACTACTGAAAATCTTAGCAAGGAATTTTCTACATTAATGGGGAGTGAGTTTGAAATGAGTATGATGGGTGAGCTAACCTTCTTCTTAGGTTTGCAAATCAAACAAACTCCACATGGCACAATGATACATCAACAGAAGTATGTGAAAGAACTCCTCAAGAAATTCAAAATGGAGGATTCAAAGGAGATAGATACCCCAATAGCCACAACTACAAAATTTGATGTGGATGAACCTGGTTCATCCGTTGATCAGAAGACATACAGAGGGATGATTGGGTCTCTACTCTATCTTACTGCAAATAGACCTGATATTGTGTTCAGTGTTGGGCTGTGTGCTAGGTTTCAAGAAAATCCAAAGGAGTCCCACCTCACTGCAGTAAAAATAATTTTAAGATATTTGAAGGGCACCACTGATATGTGTCTTTGGTATCCTAAAGGTAGTAATTTTGACATTGTAGGATATGCTGATGCTGGTTATGTAGGTTTCCTGGTTGACAGGAAAAGTACTTCAGGCATGAGTCACTTTTTGGGCTCCTGCCTTGTCTCTTGGGCCACCAAGAAACAAAATTTAGTAGCCTTGTCTACTGCTGAGGCTGAATATGTGGCTGCAACCTCTTGCTGTGCCCAGTTGCTATGGATCAAGCAACAACTCCTGGACTTTGGTATAGATTTGGGATGTATTCCTATTTACTGTGATAACACTAGTGCAATTAGTATTACTAAAAATCCGGTTCATCACAAGAGAACTAAGCACATAGATGTTAGGCACCATTTCCTGAGGGATAACTATGAAAAGGGAATGATCTCAATCGAATTCTTTGCTACTGATCGTCAAATTGCTGATATATTTACCAAAGCATTGAGTAGAGAGCATTATGAGAGAAACAAGCTTGAATTAGGGATGATTAAGAAAAACAAAAATTGAAAAAAAAAAATTGAAAAAAAAAAAAATTTGAAAAAAAGGAAGTTTTTTTTTTTGGCTAGAAAATTTTAATTAGGTACTTAATCAGATTAATCATTGCTCAGTACTATGTATTTAGTGCCATACTCTTCTGTGTTGTATTAATATGATTCCCTAGTTACTAATGGTGTTTCTCTATCTTTGTGAATTGAGGCAAAATAAAGATTTTTAACAGGATGAACCTAGTTCATCCATGCTGGTTTACATGACTGACAAGGTACGTTCTCATCTCCATACATTTATTAATTCAAGTACAATCATACATGAGCAAGACTTTATCCATTTATGGTTCAAATTAATATTCTCGTACTTACCCAAATAATGAACTAGTTCCAAGAAGTCCCGTCTCAATTAATTAGCCTAGTTTTAGGGGGAAAGTAACTGTCTAATCAATTCCAATCACTGACAGTCCTTAATAGATTAGTATCCTACTTGGGTTAATACACTTCCGTTGTAATCTCCCAAGCCACAAGTTATAAATAGGCCATCATTACCTATTGTGCATAAAGCAACAGTCGAACCTTGTTCAACTTACTCAACTCAAAATCCCTACTGCCTTTTATTTTCTTCTCTCTCTAACAAAACCAAAATCATGTCGTCTCCTCCACCAGCTTCTTCTGACTCATCCCCAAACAGAGATTATGATGGGGGAAACTATGAATCCGACTCAAACTCTCCCTCAGTTTATAGTTCCGAGTCTCCTAAAAAATCATCAACCCCAGAACACTCTACAATCCCTGAATCCACACCAAACCCTACCCCAGCCCCCAAAACCCATCGTGTTAAGGTTCTTGCACGCAAATCTATGGCTTCTGTTTCAGGAGCAAAATTCCTGGAAGAATTGTTACATGCTGAGGAAGGCTCCAAACCAGAATCATCCAATGATTCATTCAAATCAGCCAATGAAGATGAAGCACCTAGTTCATCCAGTGCTGAGAAAGGTAATACTGAAGTTACCTCTGATTTAAATTCTGCTGAAAATCGATTGTGTTGGTGGGGTCTGTGGTGGATGTGGAAGTTCCAAGAAGGCAAAGAAAATTTGGGAAAGAGAAAAATCTTGAGAACGAGGGAGAAGTAGATGTGAGGGGATCCGGGGAGGATTGTACCACGCTTGCAATCTGTGGCCCCATTCTTGAAAATCTAGAAGAAGATGTCATGGTTTAAGGGGGAACTACTGAAGTTGAGGAAGCTGCTGCTGGGTTGGAGAAGTTAATGAAGGAAATAGATGAACATGTTTCTTCTGGGGAAGAAACTTTGGCTGAAAAACTGAAGAAGATGGGGGACTCATACAACCCCTAGAAGAGAAGGACTACAAAGTTCAAAAAGTCTAAAGCCTCAGTTTCTTCAAAGAAAAGGAAGACTGCTGATTCTGTTGGTGTACCTGTTCCTAGGGTACGTGCTACGAGAAATAGTG
Source organism: Nicotiana paniculata (assembly GCA_005239505.1). NCBI lineage: Eukaryota > Viridiplantae > Streptophyta > Magnoliopsida > Solanales > Solanaceae > Nicotiana > Nicotiana paniculata. The sequence goes on along the minus strand of ML353837.1, from coordinate 78,703 downwards.
TACGAGAAGAGGAGGAGAAGTTGGAAAAAGCTCTGCAAGAGAGCAAAAGAAAGAAGGCAGTGAAGGGGAAAGCAAAGGCAGGGGAGCCTGTTGAAGCTATTGTTGACGATGAAGAGTTGTTGGACCTGGTCCAACAAGAAGATGAGGCTTCTCCAATGGTTATCAAGACACCCAATCCCAAAAAGGCTAATATTTCTTCAAAGAAGTCAGCTACTGTGTCCATCACCACTGGGAGTACGATCTTGAAGGGAAAGTTGTTGAAGGATTTGGAGGAGCCTGGAATGAGGTATTTACTGGATTGCAGCAAAGGGCTGGAAGGACATGGTCCTTCGCATGGAAGGCAGGCTGGTTGGAAATGAAGTTCTGGAGTTCATTGGAGGCAGGGTCACCTCATTGGTCAAAGGATTGAAGTCTTCTTTGATGCTCAAGAACTGGGAGTCATTCTAGACATTCAAGCTGAGGGTTATGAAGACTACACGAGGCATAGATGGCCTTGTTTAGATGGAATGGCCTCAGCTCTCAATATCACCAGATTCTTCTGCGAAAATGAGAAGGAGCTTGAACCTAGGGCTGTGTACAAGAGTAAGATGAAGCCTGAGCACAAGTTGTTCTTTGAATTTTTGATCCAATTTCTGCTGCCCAGACAAGAATGAAGACACATTGCTAACTACATGGATTTAACCCTCATGGAGTGTCTGTACAAAGGCAAGCTGATCAATTGGCCAGATTTTATCATCCAGCTCTTGGACAGAGTGGTGAATGGCACCAAAGCCCATGCGATCCTTTATGGCTTTATTCTGACTGCAGTTCTTGCTCATTTTGGAGTTCCTACAAAGAAGGCTGAGATGGCTACTGGTAAGGATTTCTTTGGGAAGGACACTCTGTCGTCTTGTGATTATACTGTCAATGCCCTGACAGATGAACCTGGTTCATCTCGGAACCAACCAGTCAACAGAAAGGTCCGTACTCTGGTGCATGAAAGAGAGTTAAAGGATATGGAGATCCTTCGATTGAAGTCTCGCTTAGTTGAGATGGAAGCTGAGCGTGATGCTCTCAAAGGATATGGAGATCGTTCTACACCAAATGTTGTCCCTTCTACAAATCAAGAACCCAACCTCATCTGCACCCTCCCAGCCTTAGGAATGTCCAGTGCTACCCCCTCCAAACCAATCAACTGCCCAGTTCGTGACAGTGTTTAGTTTTTGTTTAAGTTTTTATTTTGTTTTTATCATGTTTTGGCTGTTTTGATTTTAATATGATTTGGTGCTGATCATCACTGTTAATCACTGAAAGCTTGTGTTTTGAAAAATAACTCAATTTCTTATTTAACTTACATTATTAGTTTCTTGGGTTGATTAATCATGTTTGCACTTATAGTTGCCTAAATTGGCCATGAGTAAGAATTAAAAATTGGTAAGTATCATTTTGAAACTTTTCGATGATGCCAAAAGGGGGAAGATGTGCTGTGTGTTTCTAAATTTTCAAAAGTGATATTTATAACCTAATGAACCTGTTTCTCAATGATTAATGCTTAAAAATATACAAGCTGTTTGAAGTGTATACAGGATAAAAGCACAGAGTTTTCCATCATCAAAAGGGGGAATTTGTTGGCCCATGTCACTGAATGGGTTTTGATGATTGACAAATGTTGACAAGTTGAACCCGGTCCATCAAAGAATACACACCTGAACGGAGCAGTTGGCATAAGAATCGTACAAGCATAGGAGATATCTGTGATTGCTGAGTATCAAAGAATTAAGAGGATGTCTCCTAATACGAAAAGATTGCAAACTGATGAAGATGACAGAAGTTGATTTCAGCTAGGACAGAAATAAAGGAAGGAAGTTGAGTTATATTTGAACTCGTTTACTCAACTAGAGTTGGATCAGAAATAAACCATGGACTCAACAACTGACTCTATAAATGCCCAAAGTATTACTGCTGAAATTATTGACGCACAAAGACTAAATTGAATCAAATTCTGAAAGCAAACTTCCCAGGATATTTGCAAGAAGTATTGTGCAAAGGCTACAGTTCAACTAGAAGAAACAGTTCCGTCTGTTTATCAGTGAGTCTATTTGGTTGTAGTAGGAGTTTTAACATTGTATCTTTTCAGCTTTAATAAAAACAATTGTAAGAGGCACACATTGTTCAAGTTAGAGTTAGCTTGAAGTCTGTAGAAATTAGCTAGAGGCTAGTTGATACAAAGAGGATTAGAGTTAGTCCCAGGATTATAAAAGAGTTTATTTTGCATGTTCGTTTGGCTGAGAGTTTTTAGTGAAGTGTTTGTGAAAATCCTACTGAGGATTAGGTCGTGGTTTTTCCACATTTTCAGCCAGGTGTTTTCCACGTAAAATATATGTGTCTTTACTTTACTGCTTTAATATTCCGCAAATAGTAGTAAGTAGTACACCGAGAAGAACCAGGTTCTTCTTATTAGATAGCACTCGAAAATTGGGTACTACACAATTAACTTACAATATTGTGTAGTATTGACGTCTAAAACATCAGCAGTCACCGGGACGCTCGTTGGACATGGCACAGTCCATGTTGATGAGCTTGGAGGGCTTGCTACTGGAGCTCTCCGGGGTCGAGAAGAAGCTGTGATGGAGGCTGATATTGCTGGTGGATTTCACTCGGGCCTGTCATTTTCTCTAAGGGAGATACGAGATGCCCAAGTCAGGAATGTTCCCGGTTTGGAGACCTCTCATGGAGAGGATGATGCATTTAGAGACTATTTTGAAGGGGTAAAAGAGGAGACTGATGTTGACGCCCCCGTTGAACTCGAGGAGGCCGAGAGGCCCAAAAGCAAGTGATATTCTCGAAAAAATATGTTGTTTTTCACCTTTCTACTCTTGCTTTCTAACGTTCTTCCTCTGTGTTGTAGGTCAAGAAGTTGTATGAACAAGCCTTCTCCAAGATGCAAGATGAGTTGAATCATCGTGGATAGGAGCTTGAGAAGCTTATGTCAGAGTCGGTTGAGCTGGAGGCTCTATGTACCCGAAAAGAGGAGGAATTGATCAACCTCCGGGCAGGCTCGCAGAGAGCGCTCCGAGAGAGTGCCTACTTCATCGAGCAGGTATTCTGGTATCCTCAATTATATTTTTAATTGCAATGCTTGGTTCTTATAAACCTTTTTTTGTGCTTTCCAGATTAGGTAGAAGGATGCCCTGGTGGAGCGGCTCCGAGAGGAAGTTGCGGCCAAGGATGCCGAAATCCTCGAGCTGGCTCGGCTGAATGATGTTGCGGCTTCGGAGAGGGAAGCACTTCGGGGGAAGATATCCTCGATTCAAGACCTTCTTTGAGGTTCTCAGGATAAGGCTGCTGCACAACTGTGGCCACGTTTGAGGCCGATGAGTTTGTCTCCTCATATAAGAGAGATGTTGCTGCTGCGAATGACCGGGCCAGGGAGATATCTGAGAAGGCTGAGCTAAAACTGGCTCGGGCAGTTGCTCATCCCCGCACACAAGCCAGGAGGAAAGGCCTCGAGGAAGTGAGCGCTAAGGGCGTCGATCTCTTTGCTGAGGCGAAGAAGCCAAGGTTCTGGAGGAAGAATCGACAATGTCGACTACGACAGATGAGGGCTCCAAAAGCGGCTTCGGGAGCAGTGAAGGCGAAGAGTAGCTTCTCCTACTGTTTTTCTTTTTTCCTTTTCTGTATATGGGTCCCTGGGGGAGTTTTTTTAGAAACACCCTTGTAAATGCATTTTTTTGAAATAAAATATCTCAGTGTTCAATATCTCCCAAACTTTGTCCTGCAATGTTTATGCAAAATTTGACTTTCATGCTTCGATTTTTAGCCCTTCGGAACTTGTACTTGCAACAGTATATCCCCTCGAGATCGGACACCTTCTCGAGGTTAAGTCGGCATGGGAGCTTCAATCCCTCGAACACTGTGCGACAGTGTTATTTATGTGACATGACCGTCAAGTGACCGAGGTGGCCCCACCAGTACACTTCCCCAAACACGTTCTGACAACTTTGTCAGAATTAAATGGCTTTCAAAGTAGTTGAATAGCCACTGCTTGCTCTATATATATTCTTGCTTCCTCTTCATTCTAAGTCTTGCAACTTTGCAAAACTAGCTTTCCTTTCAATGTTCTCTTCCTTTTCTCATCTTGAAAAACTATTTTCATCTCTTCTGCTTTACCTTTTCTTGAGTAGTTATGGTTGTCATGCCTGAATCCGTTCACCAAGAAGAGGAAAACCTTACCTCTTCATATTGCCCGGCCGGTGGTATACCGCTGGCATACAACGAGTTAACCTCGAGCTGCTTTGCTTTGAAGAAAGACTTTGCACTAGAGAAACCCTTCGATGCCCGGGGCCATCGAGAGCATGCGTCGACGTTCATCTGATCGATAGAAGAAAACCACCTCGAGGCCGTAAGGAGAGACTGCAGCTGGGGAGAAAATGTGATGTTGCAGATACCTTCTCGAGAAGAGAACATCATGACCTATGTGGAGGGATTCTTGATCATGTATACGTACCTATTTACATTGGGCCCCTTTACCGCCTTGTGCTCGAGTTCTGCAAGAGGTACCGAGTCACCCTAGCTCAGATTCATCCCTCCTTTGGGCGGATAGTGCTGATGATGAGGTAATTTACCGAAAAGGCTGAGCTCGAGTTTACCCTTAGCCACTTTATTAGACTATATTGGCCCCAGCATTGTCGGGTCCTGATTGCGTTACGACGCTGATCCATGAGGCCCTTTATTTCAAGTGATGACGAGGACCGGAACTGATGATGGATGAGTCGGTTTGTCCGAGTGAGGACCATCGATATTATTCCTGCAGAGTTCCTGCCGTTTCCAAAGAAATGGAACTTCAAACGTAAGCTACGTCGTACCTTAGTGCCCTTTGCTTTTCTTGATTTATAAGATTGTTTCTTTCTTTTTCTCAGCGGTTCCGTGGATGCCGGAAGAGATCCCCGATCTTGCGGACTGGACTCGAAGGCTGGCAGCTTCGTCGACCTATGATGAATGCAAGTGGCAAGATCTGTTGAAGGGCAGATGGGAAGCAAAGCACCACGGTATGAGCCATGTGATTTCCCTTTTGACGAATGTTTCCTTTTATGTGTACTAACTCCGCTATCACAGGTGTTGGTGGATTCTCGGAGATGAGACCATTCCCCTTCGAGGAGAGGGAAGGGACGTTGGCTGCGGAGCTGAGGGAGAATAATAACCGAAAAAGGTCCTCGATAGATGAGGACATTCTCACAGAGGCGGGGCCTGCCCAGAGACACAAAGGAGATGTCGCCGTTGAAGAGGACTTCATATGCGTTGGTTATTCCATGGACGTCAGCTCTCCTCGGGAGGATGGTTCTTCGTCTACGGCTCAAGCTAGGGGGCCTCCCGAGGTTGCCGATTTTGTTAGGCCTGAGACATCTAGTTTTGAGGGAGAGTTTCCTCGAGAGGGAAAGAGCAAGAGTCCTCTACCATATTCTGCTTCTGCTCTTGAAGGTACTTTGAGGGACGCTCGGGGCTAGGGGCTGTTCGAACCAAGTGGGGTCTCGAGTGGTCATGCCCCTACGGAGAGCGGTTCAGCTGGGGTCGATGGGGCCACGCCAGTAGACCCATGCTCAACTTTTGAGGAGGCTCAACGACTCTGTTCCGAGGTGATTTTTGATCGGCCTTGTTGGCTTTTCAGCTATGAATCTTCATTCTTTGAACTGAAGCTTTTTTCCGTAGGTTTTTGCCAAGCTCAAGTTCGAGCTGCTTTGTTGTGAGACCAGGTTGCGGGAAGCTTTAGGTAAGGAAAAATCTCTCAAGATTCTTTGCAATAAGAAGACGAAAGAGTTGACACATCTTTAGTCGGAGATGCATCGGATTCGAAACTATGAAGGCAATCTCGAGCGTCAGGTAACCCTTATCCTGAAGGAGTACATGTTTTTTTTCCCGCTTTTGGAAACTAATGTTTCGGTGCTTCAGATGCAGAGAAAAATAGAAATGCTGGAATGCCTTTGAGGCAAGTCGGGCAAGTAAATTCCGAATGTGATGCGTTGAAGGTGTAGATAGGCGTTCATGTTGCGGCCTAAAGGAATGCCTTGGCTAAGGCCTCTGCCCTCGAGGCACAACTTTGTAATGCTCAAGAAAGTAGCTCGATTTAGACGAGCAGGATTGACAAGCTTGAGACTGAACTTTTGAATATGAAGGCCGAGGTCGTGGACGCCCGAGCTGAAGCTGAAGAAGTTTGAGCGAAGGCTGATAAGAAGGTGGCCATTTATTTGAAAGATGTTGCTGATGCTCGGGTCGAGCTTAGGGGAGCCTTTGATAGAGAGAGGAGGGGCAATGAGTATGCCCAATGCAGGTCTCGAAGGGAGACTCTCGAAGAGATACATGCTAGGGGCTTTGACCTCTCGGAAGAGATAAAGTAGGCCGAGGCAGATGAGGTCGACGCCAATTTTTTCTTTTCCTCTTGAACCGATGCTGATATTTGAAGGCCCCGAGGGGGCATGTCCCTAGAGAAGACTAGGTTTTCCTTCTTTGTTCTTTGTAAAGACTCATGTGGGAGCATTGTATATGTGTAAATGCATATTTGTAATACACACACACACACACACACACACACACATATATATATATATATATATGAAAGATTCTTTGGTTGTTCTGATTTACTTGTCGATAATGACCCCGTTGAATTGGACTTTGAGATGAAACCCCGGGGTTATAAATTGGCCCAGAGGCTTTTTAGGCTGTCGACTTGGGCTTTTACGCATTTGGCCCTTAGGCTCTTTAGTTAACCATTCCGGGCTCAATCTTCGAGTCTGATTTCAACTCGAGCTCATTGTCCCTTAGGGTTTTAAATCGTCCATGAGGCGCTTTGGGTCGGTACGACCTGTAGTTGGCGACTTGGGCTCTTACGCGTTAGGTCGGTACGACTTCGGTGTAACTAGAAACTTGGGCTCTTAAGCATTTGGCCCTAAGGCGCTTTAAGTTAACCATTTCGGGCTCAGTCTCTGAGTCGGGTTTCGACTTGAGCTCGTTGGCCCTTAGGGTTTTAAATTGGCCCTGAGGCGCTTTGGGTTGGTACGACCTATAGCTGGCGACTTGGGGTCTTACGCGTTAGGTCGGTACGACCTTCGGTGTAGCTCGCGACTTGGGCTCTTATGAGTTTGGCGCTGAGGTGCTTTAAGTTAACCATTTCGGGATCAGTCTCCGAGTTGGGTTTCAACTAGAGCTCATCGGCCCTTAGGGTTTTAAATTGGCCCTGAGGTTCTTTCGGTCGGTACGACCTGTAGCTGGCGACTTTGGCTCTTACGCGTTAGGTTAGTACGACCTTCGGTGTAGCTGGCAACTTGGGCTCTTACACTTTAGGTCGGTACAAACTTCGATGTAGCTGGCGACTTGGGCTATTACGCTTTAGGTCTTTGATTAGCTCACGACTTGGGCTTTTACGCTTTAGGTTAGTACAACCTTTAACCGGTTCTTTTCGAAGTCTTTTCTAAGTAATTGGAGGCCTGTGATTTTATGGCACCAGTCAGACATCATCGAGTCGTGTTAGTTCAACCGGAGCCTTATGACGGTGGTCATCATATTTGGCCATAGCCTTTAGCCCCCGAGTGAGATAGCCACGACGTCTATATCGAGGGTATGCCTTTTTAGGGGTCTTAAAAGTTCGATATATAGCCTTGACTCTGATATCGGGATTATGCCCTTTTAAGGTCTGACAAATTTGTACATGCCTTGTTTGAGGTCTTACAGTTTTGATATTGCTTAATGGAGAGCTTACGAGTTTGAAGTTTCCAGCCCTGAGGTCTTACGGCTATGAGTCGACTGTCGAGGATAGTCCCTGCGTCAGAGTTGATATTTCCTCATGGAGGGCTTATGTCATTGATATTTCCTCGTGGAGGCCTTATGAGTTCGATGTTTTCGGCCCTGAGGTCTTAGTGATTCGAGTTAGATAGCTTGATGAGGCGACGGTCGAGGACAACCCCCAAGTTGAAGTTGATATTTCCTCATGGAGGGCTTATATTGTTGATATTGCCTCATGGAGGGCTTACGATCACGAAGTTGCCGGCCTAAGGTGTTATGGCTTCAGGTTTTTTATGACTCGATGGGGTAACTGTCGAGGACAGTCCCTGAGTCGGGGTTGATATTTCCTCATTGAGGGCTTATGAGCTCGCAGTTGCCGGCCTTGAGGTCTTATGGCTTCAAGTTTTTGGTGACTCGATGGAGTCACTGTGAACATTTCATTTACTGTGTGCTGCTCTCCGTATATTGTTTTTATTCCATTCTTCGTAGGAAACTTCATCATTTGATGAAGGGTTGACGGCACTGCCCTCATATTGTGAATCCATGGCCTTCCAAGCAATGCATTGTATCTCATGTCACCTTCGATGAAATGAAAATTGGTATCTTGAATTGTACTAACCACGTTGATTGGGAGGATTATTTCCCCTTTCGTTGTCTCGCTCGCCATGTTGAATCCGTTGAGGATTCAAGAGGCGGGCACGATCTGGTCGAGCAACCCGAGTTGCTCTACCACCCTCGACGGAATTATGTTGGTTGAGCAACATGGATCCACGAGAACACGTTTAATTTGAAATTTATTCAAAAGAAAAGAAATTACCAGTGCGTCATTATGAGGTAGAGACAAGGTCTCCATATCCTCTTCGCTGAATGAAAGGGCGGCTTCAGGTATGTTGCTCCGAGTTCTCTTTTCCCTGGTGATGGATACTTTTGTTCGCTTAAAAATGGGACCCTGAGAGACGTCGACTCTACCAATAATCATGTGGATGACGTGTCGTAGTTCTTCTGTTTCATTTTTCTTCTTTGCCTCTCTTTCCCGAAATTGGTTTTTAGCTCGGTCGCTAAGGAACTCTCGAAGGTACCCTTTGCTAATCAGTCGGGCCACCTCTTCTCAATATGTCTGCAATCCTCGGTCCTTTGGCAGTGGGTATCATGATATTCACATATAAAGTTGGGGTTCCTTTGTGAAGGGTCTGATAGCATGAGTATTGGCCACCTGGTATCCCTGATCTTACTTATGGCTGATACGATGTCTGAAACATCGATGTTGAAGTTGTACTCATATAGCCGGGGTACCTCTACCGGCCCTGTGTGCCTGTCAAACCCTTCTTTGTTCACGAGTCCTCGAGGATTCTGTCCTCGGTCCATCTTTTGGTCACTTTGAGGTATGTTACGCCTCGGGATATTTCTCCGATTTTCTATATACAGTTGATACCTTTCTTTGTTTGGCCTTGGCTCTCTCTCTGGAAGCCTCGGTTCCTTTTCTAAGACTCTGGTGGGATACACCGAGCTGAGGGGGCCTCCAATTGGTCGTCCTCGACTCTGATCTTTCACTGATACTTGTTATTTACCTCCGCCCAAACTACGGCAGGATATTCGATCAAGTTTTTCTGCAACTGCTTTTGAATCTATCAAGCTTCCATTCAAGCTCTGAGCGGATGCTTGTATTGCCCAGTCATCGAAGACTGATGGTAATTCTATTCGTTCCAGTTAGAAGCGGGATACAAACTCCCTCAACATCTCATTCTCTCTTTTTTTGATTTTGAAGACATCAGATTTCCTTGTAGCAACCTTGATGGAACCAGCATATGCCTTCACAAAGGAGTCTGCCATCGTGGAAAACGAATCTATCGGGTTTGGGGGCAGGTTATGATACCACATCATGGCCCCTTTGGATAATAATTCTCCAATTTTTTCCAATAGGACGGATTCAATCTCGTCATCTCTTAGGTCGTTCCCTTTAACGTCACAAGTGTAGGCAGTAATGTGCTCATTGGGGTTCGATGTCCGTTGTACTTCAGAGATTGGGCATTCTGAATTCCTTTGGAATGGGCTTCAGGGCTGCACTCGATGAGAATGGCTTTTGCACGAACTTTTTTGAATCTACACCCTTCAGAATCGGGGGTGCACCCGGGGTCTGATCGACCCTCGAGTTATAGGTCTCCATTTTTTTGTCGTTAGCTTCTATCTTCTTTTATCCCGAATCAATCCTCTTTGCAAGGTCTTCGAGCATCTTTATAATGGCGGGGTTGGCTGCTGACCATTATTGCTCAAAAATGGGAATTACAATTATACTTGATTATGTTGTTAGAAAAATACGTGATCTATTTTAATACCAGTTGTTTAGGAAGTAGATGCTAGGTCAGAAGTGATTAAACGAAATAAAAGCGTAGGGTAATGAGATTATTCAAACCGAGCGACGTAAAGAGTGATCTCGAGGTCGGTCGGAATGGGCCTCAAGGTCAAGTTTAAGAGCTTGACAAACGGCTATCAAGAATGATACAATAGAATTGAAGGCATCGTAAATGGCCAATTTGTGATTAATAACAAGTAATAAATGAAGAACAACTAATGAACACAGTAAATGAAAGGCAATAAATGAATGGAACACTAATAGAGAATGTTTTAGTTAGAGAGAAAGGGATGTTCTTGTTCTTGTATTGAATATCATGTGTCTTACAAAGTGACAAGGGTCCCCTTTATATATGAGGGGTATCCCAACATAGTACATGTGTAATTAATGTAGAGAGAGATGGCTGGTACAACCATTTAATTCCACGGTACGGGCTTGTACTATTTTGCGTACTTGGTCAGCTTTAACCACGTGCCTTTTGGGAATCTCCCGCCTTTCCACGTTGGTCTTCGATTTGCACTGCCCCGAGTTCGAGGACCTTCGATATTCCCCCTCGATGCTAAAACTTGAACCTTCAAGCCTTCTGAGCGCCGTAATGACCGTAAAATTGGGCTCTCCGATTTTAGTCGTATACAAGGTGCCCGATCATATTGAGCAGGTGGGACCAACTCAATAAACGTAAGGACCTATTGCTACACATGGAATTCAAGTGAATTTGGCTTACATTAAAAGTAAGTTTGTTTGCTCGACTTAGGCAGGATTGATTTTGGTTGCACCAGCTACTTCACAAGCTATGAGAGGAACCCAAACTCCCGGCACATGTACACCGGAGTGCTAGCTCTTGTTTATCAGACTCCACGTGCTATGTCGATACATCCACTCGTTGTAGTTCAGCCCGAGATAAAGCATGTCTTGTCTGCTGAGGAGAAAAAGAGGATGGATAGGTTTTAGAGACTTTATCCTCCCCTTTTTAGCAAAGGTCCAACTGAGGATGCACATGGCTTCTTAGATCAATATCATCATATTCTCCACACGTTGGGTTTGATTGAGTTGAATGGGGTTGGCTTTACTACTTTTCAATTGTCGGGTCTAGCATACAGATAGTGGAAAACCTATGAGTCGAGTAAGACAACTTGCATAGCACCACTCACGTAGCCTCAGTCTTTAGCTATTTTCCTATAGGTGTTTTCTGGTAGACCCGCATTGATGAGTTGTGTAGTGCGCTTGAGCATTTGTGCTAGGAGGGTATGATTGTGACCTAGTATTTTATGAGGTTTATAGAGTAATCATGCTATGCAACTCTTTTGGTTTTTACCGAGAGGGAGATGGTTCGTAGATTTGTTGAGGAACTTCCCTACAACCTGGGATGGCACGAGAGATAGAGACTGCGACTTCATCAGACTTTAGAGATTGCAAGGAGGCTAGACTATATCTGCAAGCAGGAGAGGGATGATAGGGAGGCTAAGAAGCCTCGTGGTTTTGGAGGATTTAATGGTTCCTACTATGGGGTCAAAGATCGACATGGTAGAGGTAATTTCAGCCTACTGCTTTAGTCAGCACTTCAGGTCTCATGTGGTTCTCCAGCTTGCCATGGATTTAAGAGCACTCGTACCAGACACTCATCCTTCAGTGCACCTTAGTTCTTACAATGTTTATTCTTCGTCTGGGGCAAAGTCATTCCCATCAGCCATGTCCATAAAGAGCTTATTATAAGTGTGGTGATATGAGGCATATGATGGGAGATGTTCCCAAGCTTCTGATGAATGTACCTCAGCATGGTACCCAGGATATGATTCCCGCTCCAGATGCTACACCACCTGCACAACCAACTACAGGTGGGGGGCATGCGAGTAAATTTCGTCATAGAGAGGAAGGCCATGCCCATTGTTTTTCTTTCCCTAGTAGGACTTAGACAATCGCATCAGATGCAGTCATTACAGGTATCATTCCTTTGTGTTATAGATATGCTTTAGGATTATTCCATCCTGGTTCTGCTTATTCATATGTGTCATCCTACTTTACATCATATTTGGATATGTGTCACATCCCAAATTACCCCCTAGACGTGACTGGCACCTAGCTTAGACTGCCCGCTAGGCGAACCAATTCCGGTACTCTTAACCTATTATACAAGCATTGAGAGAAACACGTACTAGCCCAAAAACACTAATATTATTAAATATGAAATAATTATTCGACCAAACTCATACTTTATTTATAATCTAAAGAGCACTCAAATACTAAATCTCTAACCCAAATTACATACTAAGAATGTGGAGCATATAATGGAGTCATAGAAGTTTTAAGTGATGGGCACGCAAACCCGAAAGAAATAATATACATAATATAGGTAGAGCTGAAACAAATGCCTCCACGAATAATGCGGCGGCTCAGCTGAGAAATAGAATCTACTCAGCGAACTCGTCAGCCACTATCTCTATCTCCTGCGACGCTATCTGCATAGAGATGCAGGTAAGGAGTGAGTTATACGTAAATATAACCCAGTAAGATCCTCGACCCGTCACTTTAAATACCTCTGGAACAAGTGTTAGCAAATAAAAACACACCACCACTGGAATGATATAGTAAATATGATAACTATACAATAACTCAATATATGTGTATCACCAAAGTTCTTAAGAATTAACCAATAAGAGTACCTATTATAATTGCAGTGAAAGAAATTTACCAACTTATTTAGAGTCCACAACGGCACCACAATGCCTCAAATATATCAAAAAGCATACACAATGCTCGGGTGATGTATAAAGGCATATACAATGCCTTAACATCATCGCGCACAGCCGTATCAAACTCAATATCATGGCGCACAGCCGTATCAAACTCAATATCATGGCGCATAGCCGTATCAAACTCAACATCATGGCGCACAGCCGTATCAAACTCAACACCATGGCGCACAGCCGTATTAAACTCAACATCATGGCGCACAACCGTATCAAACTATCAAACAACTTACAAAGTAATATTTTATTTTTGTTGAACTTTAATTAAAATAATATATTTGCGGCTGGTCTAAGACCACCGATTCTGCCAAGCGCACGCTTGTCTCGACACATAGACCAGGCAGAAAAATACATTTTTAAAACGGGTTTTAGAAAAACAAGTATCAAGCTTAAAGTCTCACTTACCTCGCTAATGGGAAGTTTCCGAACCTTGCAACGTCTAAAACACCAACCAAACGGCCTCCAATGGCCTCAATCTATCCAAAATATTGAATAACATGTCCTAATTAGTCTAATTGAATAACTTTCATAATATTAGGACAAGCCAAAATTAAAGCCAACCCTCGGTCAAATTAATAAAAGTTTGTATACAAATAAATGCCAAACTAGGTACTGTAACGCAGCAATGTAACATCTTAGAATAAATCACCTGCTTATACCATTCCCTTCTAATATGAAAAAAAATCTACTACGTTCATATAATAGTTAAATTACTAACCATTATTCTTACTATTTCTTAGCTTGTTCGTTACTGAACTCATGTCATAATGATTTTCCTATATTCTAATGTACTAACTGATACAAAATCGTTACTGAAGAAAATCAATATAAAAATCTTGTTTTCAAATTTCTAAATCTTATATCTCATCTTTAAAAGTCACTCATCATTATAATTATTTCCTTTTATCGTCTTAATCATTATCAAAATATACATTGATAACTATATTACTCCTATTTAATTAAATATGCTACTAAAGGATAGGAATAGATATAAATTTACCTGATTACGTAGGTTCCTTCAGAAGCTTCTCACGTAGAAGTTACTCAACTTAAACAACAACACTTTGTCTCTTTCAATTACTGTGCATCATTGTTTCTAAACCTCTCTGTGTTGTTTTATCTCATGTATGCTCTCCGATTAGTTACGACTGATGGTGCCTCTTTAGAGTTAATGTTTTTCCGATAGTCAAATATAAGCCCTAATATATTTATCACCTCTTAAATCTCACGTCAGTGATGGGCTTGGCCCACTTGCTTATTATTTCACAAAAAAATAACAGTCACGTATTTTCAACTCTCAATTTATAAGGTGGCTATATATATATATATATATAACAAATTAACTCTTCAATCCCATCCTTAATAAGTATATCCAAATATTTCGGGTTATTACATTCTCCCCCACTAAAAAGAACATTCGTGCTCGAATGAGTTAGAAAGTGTACCTGACATCTCAAACAAATGGGGGTACTTGCTTCGCATCTCTACTTCGGACTCCAATGTAGCTTCCTCCGTTGGATGGTTGCACCAAAATACTTTCACTGAAGCAACCTTTTTCGACCTTAATTGTCGCACTTGCCTATCAAGAATAGCTATCGGACCTTCTTCATAAGTTAAGTTCTCATCAAGATCCACATCCTCCGGCTGAATCTTATGAGTATCATCATGAACATATCGTCTAAGCATAGACACATGAAATACGAGCTCTCTTATCTGCGTAGGATTTTTGTCTACTTTGAGCTGTCCGAAGTTGTTCTCGTATCAATACAACTTTCTCCAAAGCTTGCTGAACCGAATCCGGACCCAATAGTTGTGCTTCACCAGGTTCAAACCACCCAACTGGTGTACGACACTTACGACCATATAAAGCTTCAAACGGCGCCATCTGTATACTGGACTGATAGCTGTTATTATAAGAAAACTCTGCTAGCGGTAACTGATCGTACCAATGACCACCAAAATCAATTGCACAAGCTCTAAGCATGTCCTCTAAGATCTGAATAACCCGCTCGTACTGTCCGTTCGTCTGTGGATGGAAAGCTGTGCTCAACTCAACCTGAGAACCCAAAGACTTCTGAAATGATTTCCAAAATTCAGCAGTAAATTGTGCACCCCAATCTGATATTATAGAAATAAGCACACCATGAAGTTGAACTATTTCACGGAGGTAAATATTTGCTAACTGTTCTGCCGTGTGAGTAACTTAAACCGGTATAAAATGCGTGTACTTTGTGAGTCTGCCATGATCACCCATACTGAATCATGTTTTTTAAAAGTACGTGGCAACCCAACTACAAAATCCATAGTAATCCTTTCCCACTTCCACTCCGGGATAATTAAAATCTGCGTCACACCGCCTGGTTTTTGGTGTTCATATTTCACATGCTGACAATTTAAGTAACTAGTCACATGTTTCAAGATATCATACTTCATATCTTTCCACCAGTACAATTTATGCAAGTCTTGATACATTTTAGTAGCACCTGGATGGATAGAGTAACAAGATCTATGAGCCTCTTCGAGAATCAACTGCTTTACATCACCCACCATGGGGATACACAATCTACCATGCCACCGTAACACGCCTTCATTAGCAATAGAAAATGATTTCACACCACCATTCTACACTCGATCTCGGAGTCTAACTAGGTGGGGATCCTCAAATTGACGAGCCTTGACCTGTCCAACCAAGGATGATTGTGCTACCAAACCCGCAAGTAATCTGCCTGGCAATGTATGTTCAATGCGCACCCCCCGATTGGCAAATGTCTGAATATCCATAACCATAGGTTGTTCTTCAGCAGTAAATCGGGCCAAGCTACCATAGACTTTCCACTCAAGGCGTCTGCCACCACATTCGCCTATCCAAGATGATATAAAATAGTAAGATCGTAATCTTTAAGTAATTCTAACCACCGTCTCTACCTCAGATTCAAATCTCTTTGCTTGAATATATATTGCAGACTCTTGTGATCAGTGTAGATTTCACACAGCTCACCATAAAGATAGTGACGCCAAATCTTAAGTGCAAATATGATCGCAGCCAACTCCAAGTCATGAGTTGGATAATTCTTTTCATGGTTCTTTAGCTTCCGAGAAGCATAAGCTACAACCTTGCCATTCTGCATCATCACACAACCCAAACCTATTAGAGACGCATCACAATAAATAGTAAAACCCCCTACACCTGTAGGTAGTGTCAAAATTGTAGTTGTAGTCAGTGCGATCTTCAACTTCTGGAAACTTTTTTCACACTCATTTGACCACTGAAATGCGACAACTTTCTGAGTCAATCAAGTCAATGGAGTGGCTATGTTTGAGAATCCCTCAACAAACCTTCTATAATACGCGGCTAGGCCTAAGAAGCTATGTATCTCAGTAGGAGTAGTGGGCCGAGACCAATCTCGAACTGCCTCTATCTTCGTTGGATCAACTTGAATCCCATCTCGTGACACCACATGTCTCAAAAAGGAAACTGTATCCAGCCAAAATTCACACTTTGAGAACTTGGCATAAATCTTTCGCTCCCTAAATGTCTATAGCACAACTCTCAAGTGTTGTTCATGTTCTGGCTCACTTCGAGAGTAGACCAAAATATCATCAATAAATACAATCACAAAATGATCTAAGAATGGCTTGAATACCCGGTTCATGAGGTCCATAAATGTTGCGGGGGCATTAGTAAGCCCGAAAGACATCACCAAAAATTCAAAATGTCCGTACCTAGTCCAAAACGTTGTCTTGGATATATCCTCGGTTTTAATTCTCAGTTGACGGTAACCTGATCTCAGGTCGATCTTTGAAAAGTGAGTTGCACCCTGTAGCTGGTCGAATAGATCATCAATCCATGGCAAAGGATATTTATTCTTGATCGTCACCTTATTCAGTTGCCTGTAATCAATACACATTCTCATCATGCCATCTTTCTTTTTAAAAAATAACACAGGTGCACCCCAAGGAGACACACTAGGTCTGATCAATCCTTTATCAAGTAGCTCTTGAAGTTGAACCTTTAGTTCTCTCAACTCCGCTGGAGCCATACGATATGGAGGAATAGAGATAGGTTGAGTTACTAGGACCAAACCAATACTGAACTCAATTTCTCTTGTCGGAGGCAGTCCAGGTAAATCTTCTGGAAACATATCAACAAATTCTTGAACCACTGAAACACTATCAATAGTAACATCCTCCAAGTGTGTATCATTAGCCGTAGAAATAAAACCCAAACTCCCATTATTAATCATTCGACGTGCTTTTACATAGGATATTATTTTTCCCTGAGTCAGAGGAGTTCTTCCTTTCCACACTAAACATGGTTCCCCAGGAAAACCAAAACGTATAAGCTTGGAATGACAGTCAACTGAAGCATAACATGACACTAACCAATCCATACCCATAATTACATCAAAGTCGGACATAGGCAACACTAGTAGATCCACCATGGTGTCCCTGTCCTGAAAAAATATCACACAGTCTCTATAGAATCTATCCACATATATAGACTCCCTCACTGGGGTCACCAAAATATAAGGCACATTAAGAGACTTAAATCATCGTTCTAAGTACATGGAAAAATATGGAGATACATATGACTACGTAGAACCAGGATCAATAAGGGCATAAGCCCCATAAGAACCGATAGTGATAATGCCTGTGACTACTGCATTAGATGCCTCAGCATCCTGTCTGGCCAAAGCAAAGAATTTCGGTGGCCCACCCGCTCCCTGAGTAGTCTGTGCACCCTGCCGACCTTGTCCACAAGCAACCTTCCGCGCGGCTCTAGCTGGCTAAGTCGGAGTGTGTGTACCTGTAAACATTCTCTGCAGCTCTGGAGTAGCATGGCTAGTAGTAGAATATCCTCTAGGACAATATTTAGCAATATGTCCTTTTTGACCACAAGTAAAACAAGCCCCATTTGTTCCAAAACAACGATCACTGTTATTTCTACCACAACCGGAACACCTCGGATGTTGACCTGACTAATATGAGCCATTTTCCTTCCTCTGTATCTGCTGCTTCCCCAGTTTAGCTGGATAAGTACTCCTACAAGACTGGACCACTAACTCTGACTGAGTGGGTCTGGAGCTCCCACGATTAAAACCACTCTTTCCCCCAGATGGAGCCCCACTAAACCCGACTGCACTACGAGCCCTTTTCCTTTCTCGCTCAGTTCTATCCCTCTCTTGATAAGACTCATAATGGAGAGAAGTATCCACTACCTCTTCGTATGAACCACCTCAAGCATCCCTAACCACAAGACCCCGATAACGATGCTCAAGCCCATCCACGAAGCTCCTTACCTTCTCATGCTCATTTGCAACTAGAAAATGTGCATAACTGGTTAAATCAATGAACTTAGCCTCATACTCTGTAACCGTCATACTGCCCTGTTGCAGTTGCTCGAACTGACGTCTCATGTCATCCTGCTTGCTCAGTGGAACAAACCTATCCATAAACATATCTAAAAACTCTGACCAAGTAATAGGTTGCAACCCTGAACTGAATTCCACCATGACTCTGCAGATCCTGAAAATAGAAAAGTAGAAAATTCCAACCCTCGAGCCTCCTTCATCCCCAAAGTAGATAGTATCTTCTCACAATGCAGAATGAATTTCTGGGGCTTAATAGAAGCCTGTGTAGCATCGAACTCTGGT
Source organism: Nicotiana paniculata (assembly GCA_005239505.1). Lineage (NCBI taxonomy): Eukaryota > Viridiplantae > Streptophyta > Magnoliopsida > Solanales > Solanaceae > Nicotiana > Nicotiana paniculata. Next base: position 60,200 of record ML353837.1, on the reverse strand, counting down.
GGCTTAAGATCCACGAAGTTCTTAAGATCCTTAGACTGCCTTGTATTTGCAACTAGCTGAACGACTTGAGGGTCCATTTGAGGAGCTGTAACATTAAGTTGAACCTGTGCTTGCGCCTGTGAAGTAGACTGGGGAGCCGGAATTCCACCCTGAGTAGGCACTAACGCCTCCAACACATTCAACAACCTCACCACTGCATGTGCAGGTAAGGTAACAGTAGGCATATCAACTAGGACTGGTGGCGGAGCATCATGAACTACTTGTTCTTGCACTCGATCTGGCATAGTAGCTTGGGATTGACCCGTATTCACAACTTCAAGCTGAGGAGCGACCTTTCTACTAGCCTGAGCTCTAGTCTGATGAGCCCCAACCTGACCACCACCTCGAGTAGTACCCCGTCCAGCACCACGTCCAGCAGATGAAGGTGTGCGTGTCCTAGCCATATGCGAAGTAAACAATCCAAAGTCAAACTCAAGTTATCTCGATGCACGATCAAGGAATGAAAGAAGGGATAATATCCTAAATTCTTAGTAACCTCAAGCTCATAAGTATGGGCGCCTACATACCCATGAGCAAGACCTTACTAAATACTGCTCCATGACTAGGGACTTAAAGCTTAGGCTCTGATACCAACTTTGTCACGTCCCAAACTACCCCCTAGATGTGACTGGCACCTAGCTTAGACTGCCCGCTAGGCGAACCAATTCCTGTACTCTTAACCTATTATACAAGCATTGAGAGAAACACGTACTAGCCCAAAAACACTAATATTATTAAATATGAAATAATTATTCGACCAAACTCATACTTTATTTATAATCTAAAGATCACTCAAATGCTAAATCTCTAACCTAAATTACATACTAAGAATGTAGAGCATCTAATGGAGTCGTAGAAGTTTTAAGTGACGGGCACGCAAACCCCAAAGAAATAATATACATAATATAGGTAGAGCTGAAACAACTGCCTCCACGAATAATGTGGCAGCTCACCTCAGCAATAGAATCCACTCAGCGAACTCGTCCGCCACTAGCTCTATCTCCCGCGACGCTACCTGCATAGAGATGCAGGTAAGGAATGAGTTATACGTATATATAACCCAGTAAGATCCTCGACCCTCCACTTTAAATACCTCTGGAACAACTGTTAGAAAATACAAACACACCACCACAAGAATGATATAGTAAATATGATAAATATACAATAACTCAATATATGTGTATCACCAAAGTTCTTAAGAATTAACCAATAAGAGTACCTATTATAATTGCAGTGAAAGAAATTTACCAATTTATCTACGAGTCCACAACGGCACCACAATGCCTCAAATATATCAAAAAGCATACACAATGCTCGGGTGATGTATAAATGCATACACAATGCCCAACATCAAGCGCACAGCCGTATCAAACTCAACATCATGGCGCACAGCCGTATTAAACTCAACACCATGGCGCACAGCCGTATTAAACTCAATACCATGGCGCACAACCGTATTAAACTCAACATCATGGCGCACAGACGTATCAAACTATCAAACAACTTATAAAGTAATATTTTCTTTTTGTTGTACTTTAGTTAAAATAATATATTTGCGCCAGGTCTAAGACAACCGATTCTGCCAAGCGCGCGCTTGTCCCAACACATGGACCAGGCAGATAAAACGGGTTTTAGAAAAGCAAGTATCAAGCTTAAAGTCTCACTTACCTCGCTAACGGGAAATTTCCCAACCTTGCAACGTCTAGAACACCAACCAAACGGCCTCCAATGGCCTCAATCTATCCAAAATATTGAATAACACGTCCTAATTAGTCTAGTTGAATAACTTTCATAATATTAGGACAATCCAAAATTAAAGCCAACCCTCGGTCAAATTAATAAAAGTGTGTATACAAATAAATGCCAAAGTAGGTACTGTAACGCTGCAATGTAACGTCTTAGAATAAATCACCTTCTTATACCATTCCTTTCTAATATGCAAAAAAATCTACAACGTTCATATAATAGTTAAATTCCTAACCATTATTCTCATTATTTCTTAGCTTATTCGTTACTGAACTCATGTCATAATGATTGTTACTATATTCTAATGTACTAACTGATACAAAATTCTTACTGAAGCTAATCAATATAAAAATCTTGTTTTCAAATTTCTAAATCTTTTATCTCATCTTTAAAAGTGACTCCTCATTATAATTATTTCCTTTTATCATTGTCTTAATCATTATCAAAATATACATTGATAACTATATTACTCCTATTTAATTAAATATGCTACTAAAGGATAGGAATAGATATAAATTTACCTGATTACGTAGGTTCCTTCACAAGCTTCTCACGTAGAAGTTACTCAACTTAAACATCAACACTTTGTCTCTTTAAATTACTGTGCATCATTGTTTCTAAATCTCTCTGTGTTGTTTTATCTCCTCTATGCTCTCCGATTAGTTACGACTGATGGTGCCTCTTTATAGTTAACGTTTTGCCCATATTCAAATATAATCCCTAATATATTTATCACCTCTTAAATCTCACGTCAGGGATGGGCTTGGCCCACTTGCTTATTATTTCACAAAAAAATCAAAGTCACGTATTTTCAACTCTCAATTTATAAGGTGTAATTATCCCACTACCCGCTTATTTAATATATTATCTTATATATTATAATACATTCTCTTCTANNNNTATATATATATATATATATATAACAAATTAATTCTTCAATCCCATCCTTAATAAGTATATCCAAATATTTCGGGTTATTACAATATGTCTTGTGATTCTTTGGATGCTCATGTTTATGTGTCTAAACTTGTGTGAGATTCTATTGTGGTGGATCGCTTCTATCGTTCTTATGTGGTCATTATCGGGGGCTATGAAAGTACGTTTGATCTTTTACTGCTTACTATAGTGGACTTTGATGTGACTATTGGTATGGTTTGGTACCATGTTATTATTTATTGTCGTGCTAAGACTGTAACGTTGGGTATGCCATTTTATCCAAGGTTGGAATGGAGGGGTTCGCTTGGTCACATTCCTAGTAGAGTGGTTTCTTACATGAAGGCTCAACTGATGGCTGAGAAGGGATGTTTGGCATACTTAGAGTTTGTGAGAGATGTTAGTATTGATACTCCTACAATTGATTTAGTCTGCAGTAAGAGAGTTTCTTATTTTAGTAGGCCTACCAAGTACGCCACCCGATAGAGATATTTATTTTGTTATTGATTTGGCACCGAGAACTTAGCCCATTTCTATTCCACTGTATTACATAGGTCCAAAAGAGTTGAAGGCATTGAAAGAATAGTTGCAAGAATTGTTGGGTAAAGGTTTCATCAGGATGAGTATTTCACCGTGGGGTACATCGATTCTATTTTTGAAGAAGACACGGTTCCATAAAAATGTGTATTGACTATAGGAAATTGAACAAGGTTACAATAAATAACAAGTACCCACTATTGTGCATGGATAATTTGTTTGACCAGCTTCAGGGTGCTACAGTGTTCTCAAAGATCTACTTGAGATCGGGGTACCATTATTTGAAGATCATGGCTTCAGACATTCCAAAGACGGCTTTCAGGACCCCTTATGGGCATTGTGAGTTCTTAGTGATGTCTTTTGGTTTGACCAATTCCCCAAAAAACATTCATGCATTTTATGAACAAAGTGTTCTAACCTTATTTGGATTCTTTCATCATTGTTTTCATTGATGATATCTTTTTATATTCCCGTAGTAGGGAAGAGCAAGAGTAGCATTTGAGGATGGTGCTTCAAGTTATGAGGGAGAAAAAGTTATATGCTAAGTTATCCAAGTGTAAGTTCTAGGTGGTTTTGGTTGGCATTCATGGGCCACGTGGTATCTACGGATGGGATCAAGGTGGATCCAAAGAAGATTGAAGTGTTCAAAGTTGGCCCAGATCTTTCATGGCCGCAACGATCATGATTTTTCTAGGTTTAGCTGGTTACTACTATCGTTTCATGGAAAGGTTCTCATATGTTGCATCTCTATTGACTAAATTGACTCGGAAGGGTCCTCCATTTAGATGGTATAACGAGTGTGAGGAGAGCTTTCATAAGCTCATGATTGCTTTGGCTATAACTCTAGTTTTAGTATTGCCTTCAGGATTGGGGTTGTATACAATATGTTGTGATGCTTCACTTATTGCTCTTGGGAATATGTTTATGCAGGATGATAGGGTGATTGCCAATGCATCGCGCCAGCTAAAGCACTGTGAGAAGAATTATTTCGTTCAAGATTTAGAGTTAGCAGTTATTGTATATGAGCTCACAATTTGGACGCATAATTTATATGGTGTGTCTTGTCAGGTGTATATGGATCATCAGAGTCTCCAACATTGATTTAAATAGAAATATTCGAAGTTAAGGTAGCGGAGATGGTTGGAGATGTTGAAGGATTATGTATGAATATTCTTTATCATCGGGGGAAAGAGGGCTAATGTTGTAGCGAACGCCTTAAGTAGAAAGGGAAAGTGTATCGATAGTTTAGAATTCACTGACACTATGGGCAGGCCTAAGCTATGGATGTTTGGGCATTGGCAAATTTATTGGTGATATTGGATATTTCAAAGACGAGAATAGTCCTTGCTTGTGTTGTTTCTCGGTCATCCTTGTTTGAGCGCATTAAGGCTCGCAAGTATGATAATCCCTATTTGCTTTTCCTTAAGGACATGGTGTAGTGAGGCTAAGGAGGTGACTATTGGTGATAATGGTATATTGTGACTTCAGAGCCGAGTTTGTGTTCCTAATGTCGATGGCTTGAGAGATTTGATTCTTGATGAGGCTCATAGTTCACGATATTCTATGCACCCAGGTGCTACGAAGATGTATCGTGATTTTAAATAGCATTATTTGTGAAGGAGGATGAAGAGGACATTGTTGGGCATGTTTCACGGTGTTTGAACTGTCAACAGGTCAATTATGAGAATCTGAAACTAGGTGTCTTTGTTATGAAGATTGATACACCAGAGTATAAATGGGAGCGCATTGCTATGGACTTTCTGGTAGGGTTTTCACAAACCTTGAGGAAGTTTGATGCCATATGGGTCATTGCGTAGATTGACCAAATCGATGCATTTCATTCTGGTTATGACTTCCTACACTTCAGAGAGGTTTTCTTAGATCTACATTAGAAATATTGTTAGCCTTCATGGTGTACATGTCTCTACTATCTCGAACTGTAATAATTAGTCCCCTTCGGACTTTTGGAGGGTCGTTCAGTGTGAGTTGGACATGCAAGTGGAGTTTAGTACTGCATTTTACCCTAAGAAGGACATGTGGTCCAAGGGGACCATTCCGATCTTAGAGGATATGTTGCTCTATTGATTTCAGACGTCAGTGGAATCAGTTTCTACCATCAGCGGATTTCACCCACAACAACATTTACTAGTCTAGAATCCAATTGGCCCCGTATTAAGCCTTATATATGAGGAAATGTCGTTCTCCAGTTGGTTAGTTCAAGCCCGACGAGGCTAGGTTACTAGGAATAGACTTGGTCTGGGATGCTTTGGAGAAAGTAAAGTTGATTCAGAAGAGGTTTCACACTACTCAATCCAGATAGAAAAATTATGTTGATAAGATAGTTCGTGATGTGGAATTCATGGAGGTTGCGAAGTCTCTTCTTAGAGTTTCTCTTATGAAATGCTTGATGAGTGGGAAGAAGGCAAAGCTAAGCCCGAGTTATATTGGTCATTTTATGTTGTTGGAGAGAGTCGGCGAGGTTTCTTATAGACTTGTTTTTCTTCTTAGTGTCTTCGATGTTCATCCGATGTTTCATGCTTCTATGCTTCAGTTTATGAGGTTTATGAGGAAGAGTCAGTAGCCATTTTGGATAGGCAAGTTTGGAAGCTTAGTTCTAAGGATCGCATCAGTGTGGTTCGTTGGAGAGGTCAGCTTGTTGATGAGACAACTTGGGAGACCGAGCATGATATACAGATCTAATTCCTTCACCTTTTTGGAATTTCAAGTATGATTCTAAACTCGTTTGAGGATGAACGTTTGTTTAGAGGAGGGGGATGTAACAACCTGGTTGTTCCTTTTGTACTTTGAGATTCGTTTCCCTATTTGATGTTTCCCTTATGCGTGTTAATTATTTTGGGACCTGTGGGGATGGTTGGCTTTGTTCTGGTTAGGTTTTGTAGTAAATTGGAACACTTATTCTAATTTTTGGGAGCTTAAGTTATAAGAGTTGACCAAGGTTTTTGTCTCTTATGAAAACGACCTCGGATTGGAAATTTGATGCTTCAAATATGTTCTTATGGTAATTTTGGACTTATGCATATGTTTGTATTTGAATTTGGAAGTTCCTAGGATGTTTTGGCTCTACTTTTTGAATGTTGGCAATTTGAAGGTTTGGAGAGTTCATAGTTTTGACCTGGAGTTGACTTTGAAGATATCAAGTTCAGGTTGTTGTTCAAGAAGTTGGAATAGGTTTTCTTGGTCATTTGTTACTCGTGTGTAAAATTTAGTTTTAATTTGGATTGGTTAAGCTTGAATCGGACGCTAGGTTTGAAGTTTTGAAGTTTTTGAACTTATGAGAAGTTCAACTTGTGTTTTGGCCTTTGATTCTTCGATTTGATGTTATTGTATGTGTTTGGAGGCTTTTGACATGTCCAGATAATGTTTACATACTTATCGTTATGATTGGATTGGATCCTGGGTGGCTCGAGTGAGTTTCGGACCACCCAGGGCATGTTTGATGTTGCATATTTTGTTGGTGTTTGGTGTGCTTCACAATCATGGAGCAGGTCTCACGATCGCGAAGAAGGAATTTGGGCATGGTTGTTTTGCTCTTCACACTAGTGAGTTGGAGGTTGCATTCACACTGAGTTGTGGCATTTGGTCTTCCTCTTCGCGCCCTAGGAATCACGTTCGCGTAGAAGCGAGGCAAGCTGGGAGTTGGATGGTGTTTGGTCTTTAAAATCGCGGGAGGGGGATCGGGTTCACGCAGGCCAAGGGCATTTGTGCATCGTGTTTGCGATGGTAGTGCCGCATATGCGATGGGTTGTTTTGAGGTTTTCGCCATTTTTGCTTCTCGAATGCTAGGTAGTGACCGTGTTCGTGAAGGATAGTGTTTGGTAGACTATATGAAGTTCCAATTTCGGAATTTTAGCTCATTCTCTAATATTTTAAACCTAGACTTGGAGAGGGGAGTTATTTGAAGGGGAATTTCACACAACTCTTTGGTGTAAGTGATTTTTATGAATTTTTGGTATTATTTCAAGAATCTACATGGATTATTAACACTCAAAACATGGAATTTTGAGTGAAATTTGGGGGGGGGGGGGTTCAAACAACTTAACTGAGTCAAAATTAAGGTTTTCAACTATGATTTGGACTTGGTTTTTGAATCTAATCACATATTTGGACTCGTGGAGCCATGTTTAGGATTATTATCTCCTAATTCTACAAGAGGGCCTTTGTGGAAATTATTGTTATATTGAATTAGTCGTAGTCATGTTTCCACATCATAAGCACACATCTTCACTTTATTATTTATGTATCCGTGTACACCTTATTGATGAATTGTGAGTATATGTATCCTGATGATAAATTATTATCATGATTTGTTATGATCTTGGAACGTATGGACACATTGAGCGGATTGATTTGGTGTTGGAACGAGGTCTCTTCCATGCGATTATGATGATATTGATATTGTTATGGCATGATGCCTTTCCCGTGAAGTTGTGATGATATTTTTATTGATATAACATGAGGTCTTAGTAGTGCGCTATTGATATGGCACGAGGTCTTTGTCGTGCACTTATTTTTATGACACATGGTTGCGTCTGGATATGAACCAATCCCCCTAGGGTCGCCCTCTCATGTTCCTCTCTTGATGGCGTACACATGGATTATGCTACCTTGACTAATGTTGTTGATTCCGATATGGAGACGAATGATTGGGATTTGAGTGTAGGGTTGGAAGCTTTGCCATGCAAGTGAATCCTATCTGCCTTATTATGCATTTTTACATGATTTTATGTGAATTTTAATATGCTACTCTATGGCTATGTTATTGTTTGATGATTTAATTGTCAACGTTGATTTACTTGTGTTGAGTTGATAACTCATGTTCTGTTGAGTTGATGATATTGCATCCAGCTATATTCTTGTTTCAAGTTGGTATGTATATTGCACAGGTTTTGTGATTAGTGAGTATCACATAACTTGGACATAATCACTACTTCACCGAGGTTAGTCTTGATATTTCTTGAGTACATGTTGTCATCTACTCATACTACACTTCTGCATATAGTTGTGCAGATCCGGGTGTTGGTAGTAGTGGACTTCGAGAGTGAGCTTTTTATTGTTCGAGAGAATTCAATGTAGAGCTGGAATTCAAGGTAGAGTTGTATGGACCCTGCAGACTCTTGGAGTCCTCTTCCCTTATCTTATGTTGTTATTTTTATTTAGATAGTATTGTACTAGTGAGAGATATTCTATATTTGGCTTAGAGCTCACGACTCTATACTACCTGATTTTGGGAGTTGGTGTTATGTATTAATGTTTTAGATTATGTTGATCACTTATTCTATTATTGTTGATAATTCAGATGTATTATATCTTGGCTTGTTGATTGAATGATGTTAGTGTGATTGTCTTACCTAGTCTTGATAGTTAGGTGCCATCACAACCTTTTGTGGGATTTTAGGTCGTTACATAGTGTCTAGTAACTATGAGCCAGCGACTCTGGTGTATGTGCGACGAGAGTTTGGACTCCTCCCTATCCTTTGAAGTAACTGAAGCAACAGGGATCATACCCGTATGTGAAAAACCCTCGAACATGCTTAGAATACAAGCCAATGTCTCTTGGAGTCTGGGTGTAGAAATTGGTCGTTTCGGAGCCTAAGCTGGTCCCACCAGTTCAATAGGATTAGGCATCTGTTCCTCAACATAAGCTACGGGTGGCTCCACAGTGGCTACTATAGCACGAGATATAGTTATGACGCATGCTCCATCTAAGCCTCTGCCCCGACCCCAGCCCCTCGTGGTTCCATCCTTGGGGCAACATCATCAACCAAAGAAGTGCATGTCTTCACCATCTATGAGAGAATAGAAAGGCAAAGGTTCAAACTTTGAGATCAACAAATTGACATGATAGAGAATAAAAGAAAGAGAAGTTTTCCTAATAGTCATGTAGCCTCTTGAAAATAAGTACAAACATCTTCGTACCAATTCGCAAAACTCGACTGGACTTTCTCATGACTTGTGAGACCTAAGCAACCTAGTGCATTGATGCCAAGCTTTCACGACCTAAAAATCACCACAAGACGTGATCGCGCGTAAAGCCACTTGTTAGGTAAGCCAATTATTAAACATTGTAGAAAATAATAACATATATAGGATAAATGAGTCTGAACGTCTAACAATCATAGATTAATACAATGAATCCTCAAAATTCGTAACATTGACTCATGAGCTCTAATGTACGAATACAAGTCTGTTGATATAGTATATTGTCAGAAAAATAACATTAATGTAATATAGAAATAGATTCTAAGGAATGCGGTCCAAAAGAAACTCTACCTCGGGTCTCAACCGCAACAACACTTGCTCAGCTCTCAATAGTCAGCTGGGTCCGACTCCAAGATCTGCACAATTAAGTGCAGAGAGTAGTATGAGTACGACCGGACCCATATACTTATTAAACATCATAACTAACCTCAACGAGGTAGTGGTGAGAGTTATCAATTATATCCATTTATCAATCTTGTACAATTTGTGAATAAACATTTACTCAACAATAGTACAGAAATTGAAGCATGAAGTACCATTAAGGCCATCGGTGCACATAGAGAAGATATTCACAAGCATGGTAAAGAAAATAATAGTTCAACATAAAGAGAAGATATGCATTTGTTATTAAATAAGCCATCAACAGTTGCATATAGAGAATAGATGCATATATAAACAAGTCAAGTTACACAGATTGACATATAGAGAAGATATGTTCCTAGAATCATTTCATCAATTAAAGCAGCATACAGATAAGTGTCACGACCGAAACCACCACCTGTCGTGATGGCGCCTAACCTAGTGTCTAGGAAATCTAGTCATAAAATAATAACGAAAATACGGTAATGAATTACAGCATAGATAAGTCTAAAAGATCAATGGCTATAAATAATATCAAATCATAATACAACTCTATAGAACTGGTAACACTGAGTCATAAGCTCAACAATGTGAGTGCAAGTCTGAAATATAAAAATACGGTCTGAAGCAACAACAACGGTAAATAAACATTAGAAGGGACGCTAGGAACTGCGACCAGGTAGCAGCTCTACCTCGGCCTCCAAATTTACCGAATAGCTCCGCTAACAGAACTGGACAGTGTCCAACTCCTGAATCTGCAGAATTAAGTGCAAAGTGTAGCATGAGTACAATTGATCCCATGTAATCATGACTAACATTAGTGAGGTAGTAGTAGCAAGATCAACCAATGATACTTTCTTAACAACCTGATCAGTTCATAAATACACAACTAGACAGCAATGGTACCAACTAAACATGAAACACAAGTATAATTAAATTAGTACATATAGAGAATATGTGCCAAGTCTCATAACATTTTAACAGCTCACCATGTGGAGAACATGCAATTACCACCCAAGTATCATCAACATTAGCATATAGAGAAGATATATAGTAAGAATCAAGTCTATATGCACATGTTAACATGTAGAGAAGATGTATATCGTGCCTTCTGTTACACCCCATGTTCTCGTACGTAAAAGTACGTCATAAGTAAATTGATGAAAGCTCGGAATGAGATGTTGCATCCCACATTTTCGCATGTTAAAGTTTCATCGTAAGTTAATCGACGTAAGCTGGGGAATGAGATTATTTTGAGATTGTAAGTATTACACTATTTCAAACAAGGGATAAGTAAATTCGTAAAGGCTAGAGGGTAAACGAACCAAAGAAAATGAGTTTCGTTGAAGGTTGTCAATTTGGGATAAAATACGATCCAAGCTATAATACCCGGTATTTATGAACTAGTGCCATACAAGGTACCACATGACCATGATAGTAAAGTATATTATAATAAGGTATATGAAATATACTAGTATTTAAGTGAAACGAGACCTCAAAATTATTATGTGGCTAATTGGTTAAACATTGGATTTTAGTGGAAGATTAATAAGCTAATTAGTAGATAATTATTGTGGGGGCATCAATCCACGTGTAAGTAGTAATAAAACTCACAGATTTAGTTGTTTACTATGTATTGAGCTTGTGGCACATATACTTGATTGTTTCTTACGTGGTTTTGTTTTGTTGATTTTGTGAACATAAGAAATTCTAGTTAGTGCAAATAGAGAACTTAATAGATAAAATACTTGTATAGTGTCTTAAAGAGTTACCATTAAAAAGAGTTGGTATTATCATTTTTTTAAAACTTTTTCTTCATGGTAGAACTCCACGAAACAATTGTTTGGTTAAGCTTTGAATTGAGATTGTTTCGAAGCACGAACGATGTTTTAAATGAAGCTCTTAATCTCGTTTTCTCCATGTACTTGTGGTAAGTTGATACATGGAAATTGAGGTGGAGTCAGGGTTAAAACGGATTTCACTTGTAACACCGACTCTATTGCAGCTTTCTCTTACAATATTTCAATATATATTTTGTAAACTAGATGATGATTGGCTCATGCACTAATTACAACATCATCCCTCCTCCATTTTTAAGGATATAACTCATATTCCTTCCTAACAAAATGGATACACGTAGAAAGTTGGCGAAAAAGGTATGTTAAGACTAAACCTTTCCTTTATTTTGGCATGCCCATAACTACATCAGTTTGATAACGAGGCATAAAACCCCGCACTTCCACAAAATATCCCAAGACAGCAAAATCATCCTGCACCTCACCATCGCGTCACTCCCCCAAAGAACCAAACTCTCCCGACACAGTGCAATGCTTGCCACACCTCAAATAACACCCCACTACTCATCCCAGAACCTCAAAACCCCACAAAAGACCATTTACACACCTATAACAATCCCATATATGTGGCAACAGTGAGCCACTCCACTCCGCCTATCCCACAGGCGTCCGAGTCTGACGAAAAGGATTTACTTATCAGGAACCTAGCCGAGGAGCTTAGAAAACTAACCAGGCGAGTCTAGGGTGTTGAAGGAACCAAGGGAATTGAAGGGTTGAATTATGAAGACCTTTGTATCCAACCTGATGTCGAACTGCCTGAGGGGTAGAAACCTCCAAAGTTCGAAATGTTTGACGGTACTGGTGATCCGAGAGTCCATATAAGGATCTATTGCAACAAATTGGTTGGCGTAGGAAAGGATGAAAGAATCCGCATGAATCTGTTCATGAGGAGTTTGAAGGGAGACGCACTGTCTTGGTACATCAGCCAATACCCCAAGAAATGGTCAAACTGGGTAAGCATGGCGTCTGATTTTATGGACAGGTGTAGATTCAACACAGAGAACGCACTAGATGAGTTATACATTCAAAATTTAAATAAGAAACCTAAAGAAACCTTTCGCGAGTATACTATTCACTGGAGGTCCGAAGTCGCTAAAGTAAGACCTGCTCTAGAGGAAGAATAGATGAACAAGTTCTTTGTCCGGGCTCAGGACACGCAGTATTATGAACGATTAATGATGATTGAAGGCCACAAGTTCTCTGACATCATCAAGTTGGATGAGCGGATTGAAGAAGGTATTAAAAGCGGTATGGTTACCAATTATGAAGCCTTGCAAACCATTAACAAGGCTCTACAGTCCAGTGGTGTGTCTAAGAAGAGAGACGTGGGAGCCGTAATGGTTGCACAAAGAGCCAAATACCCACTAAAATACCAAACCTATCCAACACCCCACTTAAATACCATCCAACCCCGAATTACCAAGCACCCCACAAAATTACCAAGCTCTACCACCTTCCTACCAAGCTCCACAGCCCCCATATAAACCTGCTTCGCGCAGATATTCACAACTCGCTCCTGTCTACAACACTTATAATTCCCATTCATCCCATTACCAATCACCCCCTGCACGCCAAAACTTCCCTAGGCCTCGTCCCAATTTTGACCGCCGCCCTCCAAAGCAATAAACCGCCATAGCCGAGCCCATTGACCAGCTGTATGAGAAGCTCAAAGTCACTGGTTATGTCACACAAATACCTAATGCCACCCCTGAGAACCCTTCTCAGTGGGTTAACCCAAATAAATCCTGTGCATACCATTCCGGCATGAAAGGACACACCATCGAAGAATGCCGCTCTCCGAAGGACAAAATACAGGCTCTCATTGACAACAAGATTATTGTGGCAAAAGACCCCACTCCAAACGTCCGCGACAATCCTCTGCCAGACCATAAGGGTAGAGGTATCCGTATGATTGAAATAGAAGATGATTGGGATCCCAATGGGTCAATCAGGTTGATCGCAGAAGGTGATGACCCAAAGAAACCCGCAGTTACTCTCAAACCGATCATAGTCTAGATTCAACCATCTGAGGACACTGAGGTGAATATGTCTATAGCGTTTGAGTTTGAAGCAGTGCCACCTGCAAAGTCACCAATGCCAATTGAAGTTGAGTTTGTATCTCCAGTAAATGCACCGGCATCATTCGAGGTCACAGTCTTGCCACCCTGAACACACATTTCATTTGAAGTAAGGATGGTTGCACCAATTCCGGTGGAATGTCAACCACGCCACCCTTCTATTCAAATGCTATCCCTTGGGACTACACAGCCGAGGCGAGAATGAACGGCAAGGTCAAGTCTGAGGAAGCTGTTGTAGCATAGGGTATGACGATAACTGGTAAGGTCTAAACCCATGAGCATCTGGCCGAGTCAAGCAAGCAGGCTGCCAACCGGCCTCCCCTTATCGAAACAAGTCCCGATGACCTTTGGAGAAAGGTATAGGCTAAGGAGTATTCAGTCATCAAATAGCTGAAAAAGAAACCGGCGCAGATATCCATCCTCTCTCTACTGCAAAATTCTGAAACACACAGAAATGGTTTGATGAAAGTGTTGAGTGAAGCATATGTGCCAAACAACATCACTAGTGGGCAAATGGCCAATATGGTAGGCCAGGTACTGAGAGTCATAAAATCACTTTTCATGAGGACAAGCAACCACCTGAAGGATTGGGGAACAACAAAGCACTACACATAACCGTGCCATGCGAAGATCATTTCATCACAAGAATCTTGATCAATGGAGGTTCCAGTCTTAACATCTGTCCGTTGATAAAACTCAAGAAATTGGGTAAAGGGCTCATGAGATAAGGGACGGGGCGATCAATGTGAAAGCCTTCGACGGTTCCCAGAGAACCACCATGGGGGAGATCAATCTATGTCTGCAGATGGGAACGACTTGGTTCGAAATGGATTTCCAGGCGATAGATGTGCCAGCATCCTACAACTTTTTGTTGGGACGACCCTGGATTCATGCTGTCGGGGTCGTAGCATCAACGCTACATCAGGCGGTAAAGTTTGAGTGGAACCACCAAGAGGTGATTATTCATGGTGACAGTAGCAACCCCATTTATAGTCGTCAAACTATTTTGGTGATTGACAGAAAAACGGAAGATAAGCGGAGGAACTTACCACCACATTGATCGGGTCAATACTATCGACAAGGACAAGTGGTGGGATAGCAAGATTGAGAGCATCCTGAACTGGAGAGGATATGAGCCAGGAAAAGGGCTCGGTAAGAACATCCAAGGGATATGAGTACACTTGGCAGGAATTCAACGACTGGTCGCCACCTTGGAGGGTCCCTATTACCCTTTGGAGCAGCCGATACCTCATCTTGAGCAGAATTTCAAGCAGGTTGACACTGTTTACATGAAGAAACACTTGCAGCTATGAGGAGTTTGTTCCTAGAGGACGAGGATATGGATTGTTGTGTTGTTCTCGAGGAGGAGGGGGAGGAAGGCCCTTCCATATAGATTGTCATCAAGGGGACATATCTCAAGAACTGGTCTATAAGACAACCAAAGCCTGACGAGCCTCGAGGTAGCAAGGCTAAAACAAGCATTATTTACTATTTTATTTACTAAATGATTTTCCCTTTCCTGCATTTTTCAATTTCTGCAATAAAGATCTTCAATGTTCAAAACAGTTATTCAATCTATCAAAGCATCTTCTAAATTTCTCATACGAATCTGATATTTATTGCTATTGTTTTCTCTCATTACTTTATTTATACAGCATTACTATTACTTGTCTTGATGAACCGATGACTGTGACATGCAATGAGACAACGCAGCAAATGGACATTGATTCAGATGAAGATGACATACCTGACGAGATTGTCAAAGAAGTTGAGAACTTTGAGAACAGACCTAAGTCCAACCTGGATGAGACCGAAGTTATCAACCTGGGAGATTCAGAAAACATCAAGGAGACTCGCATCAGCATTCATTTGTCACCATCAGAAAAGAAAGAATATATAGAGTTTCTAAAAGAGTATGAGGACGTATTTGCATGGTCGTATGACGACATGACTGGTCTAAGTACGTCTATTGTGGCTCACAAACTGCCAACCAATCCAATGTGTCCACCAGTGAAACAAAAGCTCAGAAAGTTCAAACCCGGCATGAGTTTGAAAATCAAAGAAGAATTACCAAGCAGATCAATGCCAAAGTTCTCCGGGTAGTGGAGTACCCGACATCGTTAGCCAACATTGTACCTGTGCCAAAAAAGGACGGGAAGGTCAGAGTCTGCGTCGACTACCGGGATCTCAACTGGGCCAGTCCGAAAGACAACTTCCCTTTGCTAAATATACACATTCTGATTGACAACTGCGCCAAGCATGAATTGCAGTCCTTCGTGCATTGCTTCGCTGGTTATCACCAGATTTTGATGGATGAGGAAGATGCTGAGAAAACGGCGTTCATCACGCCATGGGGAGTGTATTGTTACAAGATGATGCCATTCGGCTTGAAGAATGCAGGGGCCACGTACATGAGGGCCACACCACCATATTCCATTACACGATTCATAAGGAGATCGAGGTGTACCTGGATGATGTCATTATCAAATCAAAGAAAGTTGTTGATCACATGGAGAATTTAGGGAAGTCTTCAATAGATTGCGAAAATACAATCTGAAACCAAACCCCGCGAAGTGTGCATTCGGGGTTCCTGCTGGGAAGTTGCTGGGATTTATTGTAAGCCGCCGGGGAATATAATTGGATCCTCCAAAAGTCAAAGTCATTCAAGAGCTACCACCACCAAGGAACAAGTAAAAAGTTATGAGTTTCTTGGGAAGGCTTAATTACATCAGCCGGTTTATAGCACAATCTACCGTCATCTATGAGCCAATCTTTAAGATACTGAAGAAGGATGCTGCGACCGAGTGGACCGATGATTGTCAAAAGGCTTTCGAAAGAATCAAGGAATATTTGTCAACACCGCTAGTCCTAGTACCGCCTGAGCCAGGCAGGCCTATGTTACTCTATCTTGCCGTGTTAGATGGAGCTTTCAGCTGTATTCTGGGGCAGCACGATGAAACAGGAAGGAAGGAACAGTCTATTCAATACCTCAGCAAGAAGTTCACACCACATGAGGCCCGGTATTCTGTATTAGAGCGTACCTGTTGTGCTCTAACTTGGTCGCCCAAAAGCTAAGGCATTACTTCTGTGCCTACACAACATATCTCATATCAAGGATGGATCCGTTAAAGTACATATTTCAGAAGCCCATGCCCACTGGCAAGCTAGCCAAGTGGCAAATCCTGCTGAGCGAATTCGGCATTGTTTACATGACTCAGAAGGCAGTTAAAGGACAAGCTCTGGCAGACCATTTTGCTGAGAATCCCGTAGACGGAGGATACGAACCCCCGAAAACATATTTTCCTAATGAGGAGGTATCATTCATAGGAGAAGACATTGCAGAATCCTATGATGGTTGGAGGATGTTCTTCGATGGAGCAACAAACTTCAAGGGAGTCGGCATTGGAGTAGTCCTAGTATCAGAGACCGATCAGCATTATCCGATATCCGCCAAACTCAGGTTCCCTTGCACCAACAATATGGCTGAATATGAAGCATGCATCTTGGGGCTCAATATGGCCATTGACATGAACGTCCAGGAATTGTTAGTGATCGGTGATTCAGATTTATTGCTACATCAGGTACAAGGAGAATAGGCAACAAAGAATTCCAAGATATTGTCGTACCTGCACCACGTACAGGAATTAAGAAAGAGGTTCACAAAGAAATATTTTCGGCACGTCCCCAGAATCCAGAATGAGTTCGCCGACGCATTAGCTACTTTGTCCTCAATGATCCAACATTCGGACAAGAATTTCATTGACCCTATTCCCATAAAGATCTATAATCAGCCAGCTTACTGTGCCCATGTCGAGGAAGAAGCAGACGGAAATCCTTGGTTTCATGACATCGATAAGTACTTGGCAAAAGGAGAATACCTCGAGCTTGCAAATTCCACTCAGAAACGCACACTTTGGAGATTGTCCAACAGTTTCTTCCACAACAGAGGAATCCTGTATAGGCGGACTCCCGATTTGGGGTTATTAATGTGTGTTGACGCAAAAGAAGCATCAAAACTGCTGGAAGAAATTCATGCTGGGACTTGTGGCCCACATATAAACAGTTTTGTTTTAACAAAGAAAATACTCCGAGCTGGTTATTTTTGGATAACTATGGAAACGGACTGCATCCATTATATTCGGAAGTGCCACCGCTGCCAGATACATAGGGATATGATAAAGGTGCCTCCAAGTGAGCTCAATGCAACCAGCTCACCATGGTCGTTCGTTGCTTGGGGTATGGACGTTATTGGACCAATCGAGCCTGCCGCTTCCAATGGCCACAGGTTCATTTTGGTCGCCATTGACTACTTCACTAAATGGGTCGAAGCAGCCTCCTACAAAGCAGTTACTAAGAAAGTCGTGGCCGACTTTGTCCGCGACCACATTGTTTGTCGGTTCGGAGTTCTAGATTAAATCATCACCGACAATGGTTCTAATCTCAACAGTGACTTGATGAAAGCTGTGTGTGAAACTTTCAAGATCAAACACAAGAATTCCACAGCATACAGGCCTTAGATAAATGGAGCCATAGAGGCCGCTAACAAAAACATCAAGAAGATACGAAGGAAGATGATAGGCACAAGCAATGGCATTAAAAGTTATCATTCGCATTATTGGGATACCGCACTACTATCCGCACATCAACAGGGGCAACTTCCTATATGCTAGTTTATGGTACAGAGGCTGTATTTCCTTCCGAAGTGGAGATTCCATCTCTAAGAATTATATAGGAAGCTGAGCTCAGCGATGCAGAGTGGGTAAGAAGACGTTATGATCAGCTAGCCCTCATAGAGGCCGCTAACAAAAACATCAAGAAGATACGAAGGAAGATGATAGGCACAAGCAATGGCATTAAAAGTTATCATTCGCATTATTGGGATACCGCACTACTATCCGCACATCAACAGGGGCAACTTCCTATATGCTAGTTTATGGTACAGAGGCTGTATTTCCTTCCGAAGTGGAGATTCCATCTCTAAGAATTATATAGGAAGCTGAGCTCAGCGATGCAGAGTGGGTAAGAAGACGTTATGATCAGCTAGCCCTCATAGACGGGAAGAGAATAAATGCAGTATGTCATGGTCAACTATATTAGAACAGAATGGCCAGGGCCTTCAACAAGAAAGTCAAGTCGAGACGATTCACACCAGGGCCACTGGTGTTAAAGTAAATCTTTCCACATCAAGATGAAGCCAAGGGGAAGTTCTCTCCCAACTGGCAAGGTCCGTACATGGTTTATAGAGTGCTGACAGGAGGCACACTCATACTTGCAGAAATGGACGGAGAAGTTTGGTCGAAACCGATCAATTCAGATACAGTCAAGCGCTAGTATATGTAATCTTTATGCTTTCTCAGTGATGTAATTTGAACTACTCCTGACCTGATTCCTGTTTAAGAGGGATACATAGGCAGCCCTATGGGTTCGGTCACAATTCAATAAAAATCTATTTTTCCCAGCAATTGGAAACTGGGGCAGAATTTTTAGGAGGGCCCTCAAAATTCCGAAGCGAGTAGCAGCCCACAAGCATTCACCCAGCCAACTTGGGTAGAATTTTGAGGAGGACCCTCAAAATTCTGAAGCAAGTTCAGCCAATCGCCGCGCGAGCAGCAGTCGGAGGCGTCAACCCAGCAAAGTGGGGCAGAATTTTGAGAAGGACCCTCAAAATTCCGCAGCGGGAGAGGTCGCAATGTCTCAAGTCGTGTCATGTCGTCGGTTCATCTAAAACTATTTTAGATTATATATTATATCTTACAAAATCATGCATATTTATTTTTTTCTGAAGCAGCTTGTTTAGCGAACGCTACCCCAATGATACAGACAGTATCATCATGATCAAGCAAACAAGCCAAGTAAAGCCAACAGGAATGCGAACTAACCATTCCCCTTTACAAAACTCACGATCTTTCTTTGGATGCAGACACAAAATTGCAAAAGCCCGGAGACATATTATCCGCTCAAAAGATAGACATTGTTCCTCAAACTCGTCACGCCGACCCTTATTATCGGCACAATGCTTTATTATCAAAATGCTCTACCGTAATTTAACATCAGCTATGAATTTATGTTGTCCTTCCTTAAATATTTCATAAGGCTACCTTTCTGCCTTCCGAGAGTAAACGATGTCTCCATCTGCATTCGCATATTGCATAAGGCTACCATTCTGCCTTCCGAGACTAAACGATGTCTCCATCTGCATTCGCATCTTGCATAAGGCTACCATTCTGCCTTCTAAGACTAAACGTTGTCTCCGTATGCATTCGCATCTTGCATAAGGCTACCTTTCTGCCTTCCGAGACTAAACGATGTCTCCATCTGCATTCGCATCTTGCATAAGGCTACCTTTCTGCCTTCCGAGACTAAACGATGTCTCCATCTGCATTCGCATCTTGCATAAGGCTACCTTTCTGCCTTCCGAGACTGAATGATGTCTCCATCTGCATTTGCATCTTGCATAAGGCTACCTTTCTGCCTTCCGAGACTAAACAATTTCTCCATCTGCATTCGCATCTTGCATAAGGCTACCTTTCTGCCTTCCGAGACTAATTGATGTCTCCATCTGCATTCGCATCTTTCATAAGGCTACCTTTCTGCCTTCCGAGACTAAACGATTTCTTCATCTGCATTCGCATCTTGCATAAGGCTACCTTTCTGCCTTCCAAGGTTAAACGCTACCTCCATCTGCATTCGCATCTTGCATAAGGCTACCTTTCTGCCTTCCAAGGTTAAACGCTACCTCCATTTACTTTTTAAAAGTGTTGATGCCCCTAGCATTATTTACTGCACTTTCGTTTTGGGATAAGCTCTGCCCCTTAATTCGCAAGACTAAGCTCTGCCTTGTCAGCATCATACTATTGCATCTTCTGGGCTGAAATATCACCAACTTATCCAAACGCGTCATCATTTGGAGGCACCATCTTCATGGCCCGAGAACACCATGTCATGTCCTGAGGATCTCTTTTATCAGTTTGCATATCAGTATTCAAAGGCGTCATCGTTCGAACGCACCATCTTATGGTCCGAGAACATCATTTCATGGCCTGCGAATCTTGCATCAAGAAACTCATGGCACAGGACATCATGGTATAAAGACGTCATCCTTAACCTTCCAAATACAGCATTCATAGTCCAACGGGAATCTGCATCATGTTTAAATTACGCACGATATGTTTGTATTACTCATTTGCATGTAACCCGGTAAGAAACAACCGTCATGGCGGGCGCGGTCCCGTCCCGGTTCTCCTAACTACCCCGTAAGTCGCTTGTTCACCCAACCTTGCACTTTGCGTCCATCCTTATAAAACTTCATCGGTATACTTCGCCGGTGGCTCCTGAACTACATACGGCCTGATTCCTGTAAAACCAGGGATATGTAGGTAGCTCAGAAATCAGGGTGCGGCCCGAACCTTTCAAGATATTTCCACTCGGTCAAATTGGCCATCATTTCTTTACCCGACAACTCTTCCATCCTTCCTGGGTAAAGAGGGGCAGTTGTTGATACCCAATTTTTCCTCAAATTATTTTTTAAATTTGCATATATACCTTCAAAATCAGGTTTCCATAACAGTTGGTATTTTTCCATAATTTACTCATATTTATTTCTAATGTATCCAGTATTTTTATCTCTAATAATTAATTATAAATTTCATTACAAATGATTTCAAAGATATCTCTTGACTTAATACATTATTTTTGGCCTTGGTAAGATCAAATTATTTCACAATTTGCCAGATTGGCTCTCTTTGGCTATAATTGCAATAACTTTGCAATTATAACCTAATCATATATTTTATGCTATTTTGGCCCAATAATTAGTCATTTTATATTTTAAATACTAATTAATCATGTTAATTTAATTTTATTAAGCATCAATTTTATTTTTATAACTATCAGCTATTTTTATAAATTATTTATCTATTTTATAGGGTATTTAACAAATAGCCATTTTTTCATCTCAATTCTAACCTTTAAAACCAGACAAACCCCAATTATAATGACCCAAGCCCAAATCTCCACCTAACGCGGCCCAGGTCCTCTTAAATCCCGGTCGTCGATAATTTTAATCAACGGCTCAGATTACCCTTTTCCTTAATTAATCCTAAACTACCTAGCCCAAACCCTCATTCCCCCTCTCATTCTATTGTTACACTCCGCCGTCCTCTCCTCTCATCTCTTCGATTCCCTCTTCTAAACCTAGCCCCTTCTCCGGCTGTTGCTTTGCCGGTACCATGGTGGTCTCACCACCACCTCCAGCCTATGGCTCTCCTCCTACACCGGATTGATGTTGTCCTGAGGTTTTGAAGGGAACAAGAGGTGGTTCACTTACCTCCCATGATCTCACATGTCGTTCTCCGGCCATCCATGGTCGTCCGAGTAAGATTTCCTCATTTTTCATCTAGAACAAATGGTTCTTTAGTCGGTTCTCCTTCTATTTGGGTTGTCTCTGTGAAACCCTAACTATCAGTCTCTGATTTTCATAGATCTATAACAGATCTTGGCTTATTCTGAGCTATTTTTGGTGTTTTAAAAAGGTTTTCCGATTTTTCATAAAGTGACTCTTCAGCTTCTAACTAGGGATTTCAAACCTCTTTTCAAAAATGATTTCCCTTCATATTTTAAGTATTATCTTATGATTTTTATTATGTTTAAGCTTTATTTGAGCCTTTTCCCTTTGCGTCTGAGTTATTTCGTTAAAAACCCTAAATTCTTAGCTTTCACCTATGGATCTGAGTTTGTTTATAACGATGTGTTCATTTGTTCTATTGTGTTCACTCTGTTCTCTTGATTATTCTGTAATTTCGTGATGTTTTACCCCATATTTCTTGTTAGGGTTTCTGGCTGCAATTACCATGTTTAATATGTGATTCATCTCTATTCATTGTTTATCGATACCTCTAAATCTTCGCCTTTCCTGTTTGTATTATGCTTATTCAGTGATTCATGTCATTGTCCTATGTAAACCCCAAATTTCGTGTGATTTTACCTTGTTTTAATCACTAGGGTTTCTGACCCTCTCCTATTATGTGTTTACGTTGTATAACCTATGCTGATTCTAAATCAGTACTACTCCTATTTTGAATCCCTAATTTCCTGTGATTGATTTTCTTTAATTGATTTCCAGTGATAATCTTTACGACTATTAGTTATTTCTTGCTTTTATTACTATCAATTGATTCTTACAGTAGTGCTTTAATGAACCTGCTCCCAATTCCCTACTTTGTGCTTACTATGTATGAATCTTTCCTTATTTGCTTCCTTTCCTTACTTGTAACATTTTCCTACCGTTGGAGAGTAAACTCCCTTAACTAAAGAAGTACCCATACTATTTTAAACTGATTGATTCTGATTCCCATAATTGCTGCCTGACTTTGATTTGCACCTTATTTACTACTGTTTTCAAAGTTATATATACCCAGGCCTCTTATTTTCCAAACATAGGATTTTATCTGTTCAAATCTCTCTCTCTCACAATTAAAAAAATATTTGCTCTCTCTTCTGTGCTAGTTACTGCTATTCTAAGTTAGCCGGCTGCAAGCCAAGGCTAACTATTGTGCATCTCCTACTTCCTGTTTGTGTTACTACTTTCTTCACTTCACTGGTATGTTCTAATTTAGATTTCAGTCCTCAAACAAACATGTTTCTACCACTGTTGTAATTCAGTGTGTTTCTAATTTTCTTTTACTTAGTATTCAACATGTATATAGGATCCTAAACTCCCCCCTGCATGTTAAGTTAGGCTTTACTTGACCAACATGTTTCTGTATACTTAGCACCTGCTTCTTACGTGAATATCCATGCGTATGACTGTTACATTAGTTTAATCAAGGCCTTAGTTGTTTTGGTGTTAATCTAACCTAGTACTTTATTGTACCTCGAATCCTCTGAACCCTTAGGAGCTCCTGATTGCACGCCTATATGTGTGTCTGCCAGCCACATGTTTGCCCTCACATGCTCTGTGTTTGTCCCTCATATCCCATTACCCATGTTTGTGATTGTTGGACTATCCCTGGTCCTTTGTATGATGTTGAACTTCTATTCCAATCAAATTTTCCCCTTCAAAATTGTTTTCTTACTTAGCCTTTCTCAAAACTGTTTTCTTACTTACCCTTTTCTCAAAAGCGTTTTCTTACTTAAACCCTTTTTAAAAAAATAAAAAAGCACTCTCACATATAGTCTTATAATTCTAGGTTCTTCCCCTTCTGTGTGAGCATTTCCTTGGGACCCTTGAACTCCCTCTGAACTTTTGACAAATAGAGGCTGACCATTCCACACTGCACTTACTCTATTTTGGCTATGAAATCTGGGTGTGGGAACTGCCCGGGAGCCCTTGAGGTCCTTAAGGAACTCTGACACACCCAGATTATGAGAAGGTTGTGAAATAATACCTGGCATTGAGGACTTGGAGACTTGAGCCTATTCTGTAGGCTCTCTATAGTTAACTTCTTATTTTCCTTCTATTTCAGTTGTGTAATTCGTATTCAATGGACTGTAATAATAATTTGTAAACAACTCTGTGGTCGGATAGTGAAAATGGATAGGTGATTTGCATGATTAAGGGTAGAAACCATGCCTCTAGGTTTATTTTCTCTATGCGCAATAGCATCCATGTTTAGGTAAACCATGACATGCATTAGATATCATGCCACTTAGGATTTATGTTTATTCGACATCTCCACACTTAGAAATGCTGCCTATAGGATAAATAATTATAATGAAATAAGTTTCTATTACGTGATTCTGCCCATGTTCTGAAATTTCCCTAGAAATACAGTCTTAGGATAAATAAGTTGTAATCACGTCTCATCATGCTATACACGTAGAGATCCTGTTTTAGGTAAACAACGTTTAAAATCTGTCACCTATGCTATTCCTGAAACTGTGCATAATGCTATGATTCTATGTGTATTTAGAAATACTGTTTAAGTTATTATGCATCATGCTGCATTTGATATCATGCTATAGAATCGTATCTATTTAACTGCATTTAGTCTAAACACAGAACAATCCCCTGTTCTCAGCAACTAGTAATTAGTCTTTGTACATCTTCACACCTAGAATCGCTTGTTATTAGCTAAAACAACTTAGAGTCATTAACAAATCTGAATAACTGTTACATGTTATCCAGCACTTAGGCAAGCCTTAGGTAATTAACTTAAAAAGATAAAATCAGAAATGTCTTTGTGATCATGTTTAATTGTCAGCATGCTTAAAACCAGTAGTCAAGCCTGATTAAGACTTCCTCTCTGAGTTATGCAATAATCTGTCTTTGTGTTATCACTTAGATACCATGCTTTAGGATTCTGAATTAATATGGACCTTAATTGTGTGTGGGACATGCTTCTTATATGTACTGTGTGTGGAGGAATGTTTGAGCCTTTATATATTTTCTATGCTTTCCTTTATCTGCAGTCCTACTTGTTTTGTTATCTGTCACCTTAGAATCTTACCTTTAAAACCTGAGGGTCTTCCTAGCACCTCCTTTAGGATAGGAGTCCTAATTTCCTCCGGGACAAATAGGAAGGGACGGGTAACAGCATGCAATAGAGGTCGAGACCAACACTCGTTTTAATAACCTTACGGGGTGGGAAGGGTAGAATATTGATATGATGACCGGTGCGCTAACACCACGTGTAGCCCCTCTTCGAGGAGTGATTACCGGGTATTGCATTGATGTGATCCATATTATTATAAACCTAGGATACCTTTATATGCTAGCTCTTAATTCCTTTTCAAAAGCCAATCTTCTTGACTGTTTCTTTAAAACATCTGCATGCTCAAGACATAAATCCCCTCTTATTTGAGCCTTTATTTGTTATTTGCTAGTTGTACAAACTCACGAAACAATTTGACCGGGAACCATACTTGTGGATCCTGAGGGGTGCCTAACACCTTCCCCTTAGGATAATTTCAAGTCCTTACCCAAATCTCTGGTTAGCAACGTAGTTGTAATTGAACCCCTTAGGTGCCCTAACGCACCGTTAAAATCATTAGGTGGCGACTCTTAAAAATATGCAAATCTCTTTCCCAAAAGGAAAGAGTTTTCCCAACCAATGTCATAAACCCGATTCCGCGAGAGAAAAAAAAGGGCGCGACACATAGGCCAATTCCCCCCAGCTCTCAGTTCCTTTCGTGAACTCGACCTCCAGGCGAGAACGTGAAGAATGAAATCTTTCCAACTAAAAGTAACCCTCCATGAGAATATGAAATACCCGCAAATGCGAAGAAGGACCTAACACCAACAAAATTCTGCAATTCCAACCATGCTCCAGGTGGTCCGAAACTCACCCGAGCTACCTAGGACCTCGTCCATTCATACTAATAAGTCCATAAAACACTCTTCGGACTTAACCAAAGCATCTAAACACGCACGAGAACATCACATCAATGATACAAAGGTAAAAATACAAATTGAACTTCTCATGAGTTCAAGAACTTTCAACTACAAACCAATCGTCTTATTCAAGCCCAACCAATCCAGATTACAACCAAAATTTTCCCACAAGTCCCAAATGAAAAAACGAACCTATTCTAACTTCCGAAACAACAATCTGATTCAGATATCATGAAAGTCAACTCCTAGTCAAACTTATGAACTTTCTAAACTTTCAAATTTCTAATTTACGATAATTAGAGCCAAAACACCTGAGGGACATCCAACGTCAAATTCAGACATACGCCTAAGTCCAACATCACCATATGAATCTATTGGAACCATGAAATTGACAAAATGAGGCATCTATATAAAAGCTAAACCTTGTCAACTATTACAGCTTAAGCTTCCAAAAATGAAACTAAGTGTTCCAATTCACCCCAATATCTTTCCGAAGCCAAACTAACAATCCCATCAAGTCATTAAACATCAAACAATCATAGGGTAAACATCAAATAGGGGAATTGAGATCAAACACAAAACAACCAGCTGGGTCATTACATTTTCCCCCTCTTAAACAGTTGTTTTTCCTCTAATGAGTTTGAACCATACCTGGAATGACGAAAAGGTTGGAACATTCA
Source organism: Nicotiana paniculata (assembly GCA_005239505.1). Classification (NCBI taxonomy): domain Eukaryota; kingdom Viridiplantae; phylum Streptophyta; class Magnoliopsida; order Solanales; family Solanaceae; genus Nicotiana; species Nicotiana paniculata. Next base: position 33,640 of record ML353837.1, on the reverse strand, counting down.
CCAATGCAATATCTTTTGACCTCGGCTTTCCAACCTGCCTATCCAGAATATTCACCGGCTCCTCCTCATAAGTCAGATTCCCATCCAACTGCACTGAGCTAAAATCCAGCACATGTGACTAATCTTCATGATGCTTCTGAAGTATGTAAATTTGAAACACCAAATGAACTCCTGAAAAACTGGGTGGCAAAGCGAGCTGTAAGACACCTCATCCACTTACTCTAAAACATCAGATGGACCAATGTACCGGGGGTCTCAACTTGTCTTCCTCCCATACATCACCATGCCCTTCATAGGAGAAATTGTAAGTAAAACCTTCTCAGCCGCCATAAACGCCATATCACGAATCATCGATTAGCATAACTCCTCTGTCTGGACTAAGTGGTGGCGAAGCCTCTCTTAAATCAACTTCACTTTATCCAAAGAATCTCGAAACAAATCTTTGCCCAATAATCTAGTCTCATGGGGATAAAACCAACCAACTATAGAACAACATCGCCTCCTATATAATACCTCGTACGGAATAATCTAGATGCTAGACTGGTAGCTATTTTTGTAGGCAAACTTTGCTAAAGGTAAGAACTGATCCCACTAGATTCCAAAGTCAATAATGCAGGCCCTCAACATATCCTCCAATATTCAAATAGTTCACTCGAACTTCCCGTCCGAATGAGTATGAAATGCAGTACTCAACTCAACCTGCGTGCCTAACTCACACTGGACCGCCCTCCAAAAGTGCAAAGTAAACTGAGTGACATCGTTTGAGATGATAGAAACAGGTATACCATGCAAGCACCAAATCTCTCTAATGTAGATCTTGGCCAATTGTTCTGAAGTGTAGGAAGTCATAACAGGAATAAAATGCGCCAACTTGGTCAGCCAATCCACAATGACCCAAACATCATCGAACTTGCTCGAGGTCCGTGGAAATCCTACACAAAGTCCATAAATGATATGCTCCAAAGTATATCCATCTTCTGAAGCAAACCGCCTGATCGATGATGCTCATACTTGACATGTTGACAATTCAAAACATCGTGGAACATTCCCAATAATGCCTTTCTTCATCCTTCTCCACCAATAATGTTACTTCAAATCACAATACATCTTCGTGGAACCTGGGTGAATAGAATACGGTGAACTATGAGCCTTCATCCAGAATCAACTCTCTCAAGCCATCAACATTAGGAACATAAACTCGACATTGAAGTCTCAATACACCATCATCACAAATAATCAGCTCCTTAGCACCATTTTGATGCCACATGTCCCTAAGGATAAGAAATGGGGATCCTCAAACTGACGTGTCTTGATTTGCTCAAGAAAAGGTGACTATGAAATAACAAAATCAAAGACTCAGCTTAGCTCAAAAATATCCAATCTCACCATCTATCAGCAAACTCCAGGACATCCATAGCTAAAGTAACCCCATAGCTAAACATCCACCACAACCTACCCCTGAACCCCAAAACTCAATCAATGACCACCACTATGCACAAATTCCTGTAGTCCACCAAAGTAACCCCATATACGTGGAAACCTTACCCCACGCTTGACAATAAACCCTGTATACACCAGAGTTCGTTGAGAAGGACCTGATCATCAAGAATATGGAGGAGGAAATTAAGAAGCTTACTAGTTGAGTCCAAGGTGTTGAAGGTTGTAAGGGAATCGAAGGTTTGAACTACGAGGATTTGTGTATTCAGCCGGATGTAGAACTGCTAGAGGTTTGTTGACGGGATAGGTGATCCGAAGGTACATTTGAGGACATATTGTGACAAGCTCGTAGGGTTGGTAAAGATGAAAGAATCTACATGAAGTTGTTCATGATGAGCCTCACTGACCTATCCTGGTACATCAGTCAAAACCCAAAAAATGGGTTAATTGGGTAAGCATGGCGTCAGATTTTATGGATCGGTTCAGGTTCAATACAGAGAATGCACCAGATGTCTTCTATATCCTGAATCTTAAGAAGAAGGCGATAGAAACTTTCCGCGAGTATGCTACTCGATGGAGATCAGAGGCTGCAAAATAAGGCATGTGTTGGAAGAAGAGCAAATGAACAAGTTCTTCGTCCGAGCTCAGGATCTGCAGTATTACGAGACGTTGATGGTTATTGAAAACCATAAATTTTCGGATATCATCAAATTGGGAGAAATAATAGAAGAGGGAATTAAAAGCGGGATGATCACAAATTTAGAGGCACTACAGACTACTAACAAAGCCTTGCAGTCAGGGGGTATATCTAAAAAAAGGAAGTAGGGGCTGTGATGGTAGCCCAAGGTCCGGAGTCTCCTCTCACATACCAAACACATCCACCCACATATCAACCTTCACCTCCCAGATATCAACAACCCGCCACCGCTTACCATCCTTACAACACTCAGCCAGCATATTACCACCCACCACCAGCCCGCCAATATTACCAAAACCCCAGGCCAAATTTCGACCGCAGACCGCCCAGACAATACACTCCTATTGCCGAACCCATAAACCAGTTGTTTGAGAGATTGAAAGTTACCAGGAAAAATTCCTCTCAGTGGGTCAATCCAAACAAGACATGTGCCTACCATTCGGGCATGAAGGGTCACACTATTGATGAATGTCGCACTCTGAAGGACAAGATCTAGACATTAATTGACACCAAGGTTATACAGGCAAAGGAGACTGTACCTAATGTCCTCAACAATCCCCTCCCTGATCACAGAGGCGAGGGGGTAAATGTGATAGAAATTGTTGAAGAATGGGATCCGGAAGGGTCAATTGGGCTCATTCGAGAAGGGAACGATACTAAAAAACATATAGTCACTCTCACACCTATTGTGGTATAGATACAGTCATCAATTGAAGTTGAGGTAGCCGCACCAACTCCATTCGAGGTTGAAGTAACAAGGCCCTCAACCACGCTCCCATTCGAAGTAGAAGTAACCACACCATTCACCGTAACGGTAGCACCAACACCATACTTTAATTCCAATGATGTGTCCTGGTACTATACTGTAGAAGCGAGAAGGAAAGGAAAGGGTAAACTGGAAGAAATTGGTGCAACACAAGGCATGACCAGAACTGGTAGGGTTTACATGCCTGAGCATTTGGTAGGAACAAGTAAAGAAGCCTCTTCCAAACAGCCTATCATTGAAAATGGCCGGGATGATTTTTGGAGAAAGGTGCAAGCAAGAGAGTATTATGTGGTTGATCATCTGAACAAAACCCCTACTCAGATATCCATTCTATCATTGCTGCAGAATTCTGAAGCATATAGGAATGCATTGATGAAAGTGTTGAGTGAGGCTTATGTACCCAACAACATTACCAATAGAGAGATGGCCAACATGGTAGGACAAGTATTGAAAATCCATAAGATCAATTTCCACGAAGATGAACTGTCGCCGGAAGGGTTGAGTCACAACAGGGCGCTGCATATCACAGTGCAGTGCTAAGACAAATTCATTGCCAAGGTCTTGATAGATGGGGGTTCAAGTCTCAACATCTGTCCATTGACTACTTTGAAGAGATTGGGTAAAGGTTTGCATGAAATACGAGCAGGAACTATGAACATGAAAGTATTCGATGGTTCTCAAAGGGCCACGATCGGAGAAACCAGCCTCTGTTTGCAAATGGGTCCAACTTAGTTTGATGTTGAATTTCAAGTGCTCGACATATCCGCCTCATACAATCTGATATTGGTACAACCTTGGATACACGGTGCTGGGGCCGTAGCCTCTACTTTGCATCATGCCATGAAGTTCTAATGGAATCATCAGGAAGCAATCATCCATGGGGACGTAAGTAATCCTATTTACACCGATCAAATTTTTCCGGTTGTTGAGAATAGAAGGAATTTGGGTGGGGAGACTTACCATCGCATTGAGCGTGTTAATGTGATCGAGAAAGATAAATGGTGGAATAGAAAAATAGAAAGTATATTTTCATGGACAGGGTATGAACCCGACAAAGGTCTTGGCAAGAATTTCCAAGGGATCACTACACCAAAACAACTAAAGCATCACGGCACGACCTTTGGACTAGGATATTAGTATACCTAGCACGAGTATCAGAATTTTTCGCCACCATGGAACGATCCTTATTACCCTCTTACGCAACCGATACCACATTTGAGCCAATCCTTCTATCAGGCCGATATGATGTGGGGATCGGAAGAAGATGAAATTCTATGTGCTTTAAAAATTCTGTTCTTGGAAGATGAAGATATGGATTGCAGCATAATAGTTGAGGAGGGGGAGGAGGAAGGGCTCGTTATCCAGACATCGGAGAAGGGAGTTATTCTTAGGAACTGGACCGTCACACCATCAAGGGCCCGGCAAGTTCCGGGGTAGCCTGGCTGCTAGCATCACTTACCTTGAGAACAATTTTTATGAGCCTTTTAAGATACTTTTCAGTATTTTGTTATTTTTCTATAAAACAATTGTTTGAATTATTAAAATAACTTTTGTTTGACATTTTGATACCTTTCAATGGTTTGCTATTTTATTATTTAATTATCATCCTTTACACTTTTCTCTCTACATCATTATTATTACTTATCTTGATGAACCAACAACTGTGACATGTAATGAGACAACGCAACATAAGAATAGTGATTCAAAGGAAATAGATTAAGAGGATATGATACTTGAGAAAATTGTCAGAGAAGTGGAAATTTTGATAACAAGCCTAAGTCCAATCGGGACGAAACAGAGATAGTCAACTTGGGAGATTCCGAAACAGCCAAAGAAACTCGCATAAGCATTCATTTTTCAACATCAGATAAAGAAGAGTATACCCATTTCCTGAAAGAGTATAAAGATTATTTTGCATGGTCTTATAATGATATGACTGGTTTGAGCACATCTATAGTGGCTCATAAACTACCTACCAACCCAATGTGTCCGCCAGTAAAGCAGAAGCTCAGAAAGTTCAAGCCGAACATGAGTTTGAAAATCAAAGAAGAGGTCACCAAGCAGATTAAAGCTATGGTTCTCATAGTGGTTGAATATCCAACCTGATTGGCTAACATTATTCCAGTTCCGAAAAAGGATGGGAAAGTCTGAGTATGCGTCGATTATTGGGACCTAAATAGAGCAAATCCTAAAGATGATTTCCTGTTACCTAACATACCCATACTAATCGACAACTGTGCCAAGCATAAACTCCAGTCTTTCGTGGATTGCTTCGTGGGATATCATCAAATCTGGATGGATGAAGAGGATGCCGAAAAGACAGCTTTTATTACACTGTGGGGGTGTACTGCTATAAAATGATGCCATTTGGCTTGAAGAATGTTGGGGCCACTTATGTGAGAGCCATGACAACTATTTTCCACGACATGATACACAAGAAGATAGAGGTATATGTGGATGACGTCATCATCAAATCCAAGAAGGTAAAGATCACATAGCAGACTTGAGAAATTCTTTAATCAACATCGAAGGTATAATTTGAAACTGAAACTGGTGAAATGTGCTTTTGGAGTCCCTTCCAGAAAGCTACTAGGATTCATTGTCAGCCGCCCAGGAATTGAGCTAGACCCGTCAAAGGTCAAGGCTATCCAGGATTTTCCACCTCAAAGAACAAGAAAGACGTGATGAGTTTCTTGGGGTGTCTCAATTACATCAGTCGCTTCATAGCATAATCTACTGTGTTCTGCAAGTCGATTTTCAAAATGTTGAAGAAGAATGCCGCAACAAGTTGGACTGAAGTCTGCCAGAAAGCTTTTTACAAAATCAAGGAATATTTGTCCACACCACAGTTCTAGTCCCGTCAGAACCTGGTAGACCACTGCTACTCTATCTGTCTGTACTAGATGGAGCTTTCAGTCGTGTCTCGAGACAACATGATGAGACAGGGAGGAAAGAACATGCCATATACTATTTGAGTAAGAAGTTCACACCCTACGCAGCACGGTACTCTTTGCTGGAATGCACCTGTTGTGCTCTTACATGGATAGATCAGAAATTGAGGAACTACTTCTGTGCCTACACCACATATCTCATATCGAGGATGGATCCTCTAAAGTACATCTTCCAGAAATCCATGCCTACAGGGAAGCTAGCAAAATGGCAGATATTGTTGACAAATTTGACATCATCTACGTAACTCAGAAGGCGGTTAAGGGATAGACATTAGCGGATCATCTTGCAGAAAAATCCTGTAGGAGGAGAATACGAACCACTAAAAACGTATTTTCCCGATGAAGAAGTATCATTCTTATGGGAAGATATCGCCGAAACCTACGATGGCTGGAGAATGTTTTTCAATGGGGATGAAAATTTCAAAGGAGTGGGTATTGGAGATGTTTTGGTATCAGAGACAGGTCAACATTATCCGGTATCCGCAAAACTCAGGTTTTCGTGCACCAATAATATGGCAAAATATGAGGCTTGCATCTTGAGGCTCAATTTGGCCATTGATATGAGTATCCAGGAGTTACTGGTGATTGGCCATTCAGATCTCCTAGTACATCAAGTCCTAGGAGAGTGGGCTACAAAGAATACCAAAATATTACCCTACTTATATCATGTGCAAGAATTGATGAAGAGGTTCACAAAGATAGAGTTCAGACATGTCCCGAAAATCCAGAACGAGTTTGTAGATGCATTGTCCACTCTATCCTCCGTGATACAATACCCGGACAAGAATGTCATCGACCCTATTCCGGTGAGAATTCATAATCAACCAGCTTATTATGCTCATGTTGAGGAAGAAATAGATGGAAATATGTGGTTCCATGATATCGAGGAATACTTGGCAAAAGGAAAGTACCCGGAGCACGCAAATCATACTCATAAACAAACACTCCGAAGACTATCCAATCATTTCTTCCAAAGTGTAGGAATTCTATACAGAAGAACTCCAGACCTAGGGTTATTATGGTGCGTCGACACCAAAGAAGCTTCCAAATTGCTCGAAGAGATACACACTGGAACTTTTGGACCACACATGAACGGTTTTGTTTTAACCAAGAAGATACTGGGAGCAAGATATTTTTGGATGTCTATGGAAATGGATTGCATCAGGTATGTCAATAAGTGTCATCAATGTCAAATACCTGCAGACATGATACAAGTGCCACCGAATGAAATCAATGCAACAAGTGCACCTTGGCCTTTTACCGCTTGGGGAATGGATTTCAGCGGTCCGATCGGGCCCGCTGCTTCAAACGGGAACAGGTTCATTTTTGTGGCAATAGACTACTTCAAAAAAATGGGTTGAAGCTGCATCTTACAAAGCTGTAACCAAGAAAGTCGTCGCAGATTTTGTCAGAGATCATATTGTTTGCCAATTCGGGGTGCCAGAATCCATCATCACCGGCAACGCTGCAAACCTCAACAGTGAATTAATGAAAACTATGTGTGAAACCTTCAAAATCAAGCATAAGAATTCCACAGCATACATGCCTCAAATGAACGAGGCCGCCAACAAGAATATTAAGAAAACCTTGATAAAGATGGTATACAATTACAATCAGTGGAACGAAAAATTATGGTTTTCTTTATTAGGGTACCGTACCATGGTCTGCACATCAACCGGGATTACTCCCTATTTGCTGGTCTACGATACCGAAGTTGTCATTCCAGGCGAGGCCGAAATCCCTTCCTTAATAATTATACAAGAAGCTAAACTTAGTGATGCAGAATGGATAAAAAGTTGCTACCAACAATTAGCTCTCATTGACGGAAAAAGAATGAATGCAGTGTGCCATGGTCTACTTTATCAAAACAGAATGTCCAGAGCTTTCAACAAAAGGGTCAGACCTAGACAATTTACACCAGGGCAGCTGGTGTTGAAGCGGATCTTCCGCATCAAGATGAGGCAAAAGGGAAATTTTCACCCAATTGGAAAGGGCCCTACAAGGTTCACAGAGTACTAACAGGAAGATCACTCATACTTGCAGAAATGGATGGAGAAATATGGCCAAAGCCTATCAACTCAGACGCAATCAAAAGATACTATATTTAGAATGTTTGAATTTCTTCATCTAATATATCTGAACTACGCTTGACCTGATTCTCTTTTAAGAGAGGATACGTAGTCAGCCTTGTGGGTTTGGTCACAACTTAATAAAATCTTCATTTTCCCCACAATCAGAAACTGGGCAGAATTTTGAGGAGACCCTCAAAATTCCGTAGCAAGTCCTGCCAACTTCGTCATATGCAGAACAACCAACGGATCGCCTATTAAACTGGGGCAATTTTTTGAGGAGGACCCTCAAAATTCTAATGCAAGGAAGTCGCAATGTCTCTAAAAGTGTCAAAATCATTGATTCATCCAATTTATTTGATATTGTATACTAATATCTTTTAAATAGCTACATTCATTAAATGCACGGATATTTTTGAAAAACCTTTATTTTATGAGCAGCCAGATGCTATCCATAGTAACTTGAGCAGGGTTTCGATACAAAGCAAAGAAAAGAAGGCGGTCAAAAGCACGAACCAAGCTTCCCCGCAAAACTCACAATTTTTCTTTGGATGCAGGAACAAGGAATATTCACAAATACATACGTACACAAAAATCACTACCTCATAGCACCAAAGCTTCCAAACGCAAACGTATCTCCAGCTAAGAAATACTCTGCTATCACTTAGTATCTTTGTTTCGCATGAGTCTAAGCCCTGCCTCCTCGTTAACTGCATGAGACTAAGCATTGTCTCTGTCTTGCATGAGACTAAGCATCGTCTCAATCTTGTACTAGATTAAGCATTGTCTCCATCTTGCATGAGTCTAAGCATAGCCTCCATCTTGCATGAAGCTGAGCCCTGCCTCCATCTTGCATAAGGCTAAGCACTGCCTTTCCTTGCATGAGGCTAAGCCCTGCCTCCATCTTACATAAGCTTAAGCACTACCTTTCCTTGCATGAGACCAACCATTTTCTCCCATTTTCATGAGACTAAGCCCTGCCTCCCCCTTGCATGAGACTAAGCATTGTCTCCGAATTGCATGAGACAAAGCATTGTCTCCTTTTGTTGCATGAGTCTAAGCATTGCCTCCCCAACTGCATAAGCCTAAGAATTGCCTTTTCTTGCATGAGACTAAGCATTGTCTCCCTTTCTTGCATGAGACTAAGCATTGTCTCCCTTTCTTGCATGAGGCTAAGCATTGCCTCCCATTTTTGCATGAGTCTAAGCATTGCCTTCCCTTGCATGAGACTAAGAATTGTCTCCTAATTGCATGAGACTAAGCACTGTCTCCTATTTTGCATGAGGCTAAGCCCTGCCTCCTCAGCTTCACAAGGCTAAGCTCTGCCTTTCCTTGCATAACACCAAATGCTATGTTATCCAGCATTATTTTCTATTTTTCTCAGGGCTAATCTCTGCCCCCGATCTTACACAAGACTAAGCTCTTTATTTTTTCGCTTTGCATATGACACAAACGTCATGTCTTTGAATCTCATGGGCTGAAACATCGCCATTCTATTCAAAGGCGTCATAGTGCGAAGGCATCATCCTCATAACCGGAAGACACCATGCCATGGCCTGAGGATCTCCCAATATTGCACATCATTATTCAAAGGCGTCATAGTTCAGAGGCACCATTTTCATGGCCCGAGAACATCATTTCATGGCCTGCGAATTCCTTATCACGCAATTCATAGCCTAGGACATCATGGTCTAAGGACATCATCCAAAGACAACTTTCATGGTCCAAAGGGAATTTGCATCATGTTTAAATTATTGCAATATACACCTGTATGTATTCTGTTTAAGTTTTGCAGGTAATCCAGGAGGTAACCGTTTTCCCAATGGAAACAATCTTCGCTCTAGTTTCCGTTAAATATTCGCACCATGTGACTACCTCAAATACAGCCAACCACCTTTTGTTACCCATTTCCATTTGACAACTGCTCAAATATCCAGAACTGTTTCAAAGTGCATCCATTAACCATTCTGATATCGTTTTATCTAGAAGAACCTGTCAATTTCTACAACAACTCCATCGCCTTAGCACATCGCTGGATTCAGAACTACACATGGCCTGACTCCCGTAAAACATAGGATATGTAGGCAACTCAGAAACCGAATTTCGGCCTATATTTTGCAAAATCGCCCCATTCGGTCCAAATCGGTCCTAATTTATTTAGCCGACAAGTCTTTCATCATTCCCGGGTAAAGAGGGGTAGCTATTGATATCCAATTTCCCCCCCCCCCCCATATTTTTAAAATATATATACATACTTCAAAATAGTATATATGCATCATCATTTAGCTTATAAACCTATATGAGCATTTTTTCATAATTTTCCATAATTTCTAAAGGCTAAAAATCAATTTATTTCTGCATTTTTATTATATAAATATCACATAATTGTCCTTCAAATTATTTTTATGATTATTTAATCATCTAAAATTATTATTATACCACATGATATTTTAAATATTTTTCATTGCATTTTTAATAATTATATTTGCATCTTAGGGCTAATTGAACATTTTTTTGTAATAATAGCCCATATTCATGTATAATTATATTATTTATGCAAAAAAATAACTTTTTACATTTTTATATTATTAATTAATTATTTTGAATCATTTTAGTGCACAAATAATATTTTTTATTTATTAATTACTTTTATAAATTATTTTTATTAAGTATCGGGTAGTTAAAACTAGCCCATTCCTAAACCTATTTTTCGAACCAAATATGTGTCCAAAACCTAATACACTATACCAAATAACCCCCATCCCAAACTAAATTAACCCAACCCCTAACCTGGTCGCGACCCGTTTTAATAATCCGACCCAAATCCCCTTCTAATCGGGCCCGTTGATCAACGGTTCACATCAACCCCCCCCCCCCCTTACTTACCCCTAAACACCCAACCCTAATCCCCATTCTCCCCCGTTCTCCGCCCTAATTTTCCTCACCTCCTTTCTCCTGCCTAAGAACCCTCGACGCCGCCCCTAAATCCTCTCCTAATCCCACCTATTATGGGATTCCATGGCTACTACTTACCATATACGGCCTCCTCCTGGTATTGGCCATCCTCCTATACTTCTTGCCTAAACATGGAAAGCATATCTCATCAAGATCGAACCAAAATCGGTTCAAATCCTCATCTTTCTGCTATTCTGCCTATATTCATCCCTCGTTCTATTGTGAGTACGAATCTTTGTGTATTTTTTGTTGATTATTACTTACCCTAAAACTAGGATTTCAGATCTCATCAGTTCGAACCAAAATTGGTTCGATTCTCTGATTTCTAGCATTATTTGTGTCTATATTCGTCCTATGCTACTGTTTCTGTGTATATTCCTTTGATATTGGTCTTTTACTAAAAGCTAGGGTTTACTGGCTTCTTCTCCTACTCTGATTTTAATTTAATTTATATGTTCTTCTTTTCTTTTATGTTCTGATTGATTGTATTTCCTTATTTATGTGCTTATTTTACTAATATAAAAACTGATTCCCCTTCCCCTTTCAGGGAGACGGAAAATCACTATTTTTCCCACTAAAACGGAGGCTTTACTCTATTTTTGCTTACTACAATGTTCTCTTTGGCTCTTGGCCGGTTGAAAGCCAAGGCCACCAGATTTCCACTTTTCTGACCATCTCTTGGGTGTGAGCACTGCCCTAGGTTCTTAAACCCTTGGGAACTTGACACATTCGAGACTCTAGGTCATTACGGCTATTATTGCTAGTGTATTGAATAATCACCAGTTAGTTTGTGAACCCTCGTGATGTTTACTCTATTATGTTAAGCATATTCCCTGAAATTTCATGACCTAATATGTTCCCTTGACTCTTTTCCTGTTTAAATTCGGCCTATAACTGCTAGTCTAACAATGTCTTTGCACTTAACTTAGTTAATTTGGATAGAATGAAGCATGCTTAGTTTAGTGTTGTTGATAATTCGAATGTTTTGCCTTGATTATATGGTTTAATCCATTTTCTCTTCCAAATTCTGAACTTCTAGTGATTAATTGGTGTTATTAGCATGCCCTAACTTTTTTAAGACCTTTACTCTAAGTGTTATGACTGTATGTGTTCTTGCCATGTCCAATCTGTACCTCTAAAAAATTATGATCCTAATCTTCTTTGATTGATTCCCTCTATGATACCTGATCTTGTTTGTATTATACTGCTTAATCCTAAGTTTGGTATAACCTTATCCATTAAGTTCTAAATTGGTTGCATTACTTGGTTTTACTAATCTAAGGCCCTTGCATGTAAACTTGCAATCCCAGGATCCTTATTCCTTATCACATGTCACCCTGCCTAATGTGTTAGTTTTCTTCTTGAGTTCATGGTCATTATGTGATTATCTTATAAGTTTGCAAATACTTTTCCAAACCTATTACCTTACTACTATTTTCACTGGTTGTTTCCTGTTCTGAGTTCTATTTTGGGGTTGGCTGAAATCCAAAGCCCCCCCCCCCCAGTCTCCTCTATCAACCTCCCTAGTGTGAGCACAACCCTGGGTTTTTGAAGCCCTCAGGAACTCTGACACACTAGGGTCTAAGGTTCTTTGTCTCTTTGTCCTAATTGCTCCATTCTACCCCTTTTCACCTGCTGAACAAATCAACTGGTTTGTGTGAATGGATGTTGATCAGCTCTAGCTACTGGGTTTTGGCCATTTTGTGTAAAATGAATATTGTTTTTCTGGGTTTGATTGGCTATGAATTATGTGTTGTGGTGAAGCCTGTTGGATATGATATTGAAGGTCTGGCTGGGCTGGGTATGCTTTGGGCCTACCTTAGGCCCACTATAGTTATTTTGTAAATATGTAATTTATTTCACTCATTGGGTCTGTAATAATGTTGTAATAATAATTGGGGTGTTAGTAAAATTGCGAAAATGGGTTAATTCTAATATTTGCATGAACGGGTAGAAATACAGCCTATAGGTATTTAATTTGCTCGAACATGTTCTGCTACTATATGTGTTAGATAACCTGCCTATAGGACTTGAGTGTTTAATTCATTTAACATATCCTTCTTCTGCATGTTTGTTAGATATCATGTCTATAGGAAATAAAGTGACCATTATTTCAATTTGTATTACGGCATATTCATTAGATACTATGGACATAGGGTTATGTTAGCTTATGTTCTCCAAATCTGCATTTTAGAGATCATGCCTATAAGGTTTTAATTGGTTAATGTGATATTGTTGTAATTTCTCACTTAGGAGAGATTCCTATAGGAGCTAAAACCAGTTTTAATCGCTAATTGTAGAAATCCTGCCTATAGGGTAATCCCACTATCTTTTAAGTGTTAATATTGAACTTTCAACATTGTTTCTATTAGAAAGCATGCTTATAGGATCAAACTGAGTAGTTCTTAATATCTTCAATGGTTATCACTGCTAACTACTGCGTAAATCACCTAGATAGCATGTCTATAGGTTTAATCGCTTATAATCTATAAACAACAGGAAATTGTGTAGTCGCCTAGAAATTGTATCTAAAACGGAACCTTGCATATGAAACTGCCTGTACGTTTGAATTCCAAAGTCACATAGAAATCATGTCATTAGGGCTTAATGACTTTAACTCGTCTCAGTTCTAAAACTGTCAAACGCCTAATTTGTTTGCGTGCATTTGTTGTCTAAGTGTGGAGGCTAACATGATCCCTTAATTTCCTTTACATGAGGTCCAACTTGTTTTGTATGTTGCCTAGTTTTATCATTTTGAGCAACCTAAGTTAAGTCTAGAACCACCCAAAATAGAGGTCCAAAGGCCTCTTGGGCCATAGGCATGGGACAGATAGTGCACGCATAAGGCACGACTTAGAATCAACTTGTGCGCCCTAGGTAACAACTTAAAGATAGTAATCGGGTAGTAGGAGATGATAGTTTGTGCGCGCTGAATAAGACGAGTAACACCCCATCTCGAGGGAGTTACGAAATATTATTTATGTTGCACGGGGTGATCCTTTAGTATGGGGTATGAACTTCTCCATGAAGAGAAGTGAGAACTGAGACCAAGTGGTGCTACACCAGCTGTCTCTCCTCACACACACAGGTCTGACGCCACCTGTAGGCTGGCCCTATCAACTGGAAAGTAGTAAAGTCAACCCCATTAGAGTCCATTAGACCCAATGTGCAAAGAATCTGTTGACATTGATCATGAAAGCTTTGTGCATCCTCTGTAGGCTCTCTGTTTAAATGAGGAGGATAAAGCCTCTGAAATCTCTCTAGCCTCTTCTGCTCCTCAATAGTCAAGGATGGTCTAATTTTTGTTTGAGTCATAACGATCAATTGCACTAAAAAAATCTCTGATGTATGATAACCTTGATCTAGCTGCTCTGGTATGCATACAGTGGGAGTCTGGGATCCTCTCCTAGCCTGTGAATAAGCTAGAGCAACATGGATTATGCCATCTTGAGCCAAACTCATGTCAATACTCACAATATAGGCGAAAGTCTCCTGAAGACCCTGTGTAGAAATGGGTCTCCGCGGGTCCTGAGTTGGTCCTACCAGCTCAACCAAAACCTACTCCTCAACAGGAGCGACTGGTGGCTCCATAGTGGATGCCCTAGCAGCGCTTCTAGCTCTAGCGCGTGCCTCACCTAGGCCCCGGCCTTTCACGACCCTAAATTGGGGTATTGTTTCCTGCTCGGTCATACCAGAAGTTCATTTCCTCATCATCTATGAGAGAATAGAAGAGAAAAGATTCAAACTTTAGGATAAACCAATCTGTATGATAGAGAATTAAAGAAAAATAATTGTTTCATAATAGCCAAGTGCCTTCTTGAAAATAAGTACAGATGTCTATGTACCGATCCGCAAAACTCTACTAGACTTGCTCGTGAGACCTGTGCAACCTAGGGCTCTGATACCAACTTGTCACGATCCAAAAGCACCAATGGTCATGATGACACCTAACCCACTTTCTTGGCAAGCCAGTCACAAAATAATAATGAAAACATGGTAACCAGTTACATAATAGATAAGTCAAAAAGATAAAAAACTATAAATAACATCAAATCATAATACAACTCCCCATAACTGATAACACTAAGTCATGAGCTCTACAATATGAGTACAAGTATTAAAAATATAGAAATATTGTCTGAAGCAACAACAAAAGTAAATAAACATAGGAAGAGACACTATGGACTAATCAGGAAGCAGCTCTACCTCAGTCTCCAAACTCACAAAGCTTGACTGGATCCAAGTCCCGAATCTACACAATTAAGTGCAGAGTGTAGTATGAGCACAACTGATCCCATGTACTTTGTATGTATCATGACTAATCTCGGCAAGGTAGTAATGGAAAGAATAACCAATTATACTCTCTTAACAACCTAATCAGTTCATAAATATACAAGTACACAACAGTGGTACCAACTAAATATGAAACACAAGTATAATCAAATCAATGCACATAGAGAGGATGTGCCAAGTCTCATAACAGTTTAATAACTCAGGATATGGAGTAGATATGATCTTATCACCCAACGATCATCAACATTAGCATATAGAGAAGATATGCATTAAGAATCAAGTCAATATACATAGGTTAACTTATAGAGAAGATATATACTGAGCCTTCACCTTCCAAACAAAATGGTATATATAGAAGATATGCATAAAAAGGCATGTATATATTTCAAAACTATCATATAGAGAATATATTCGATGAAACATGTATACACCTAAGGTATTTGAAAATACAGAAGAGATGCAAAAACCAAACACTGGTCAGTTATCCTCATATTGTGTGTATGTTAACAAGAGAGAAATGTAAGAGGACGACCTAGGGAGATTGATCTTTATCCACGCGCTACACGGACAACTCACGTGTTATTATCACAACTGCAGTGACCACTCGCGTGCTATCATAACTCAAACCTCATGGACAACTCACGTGATACCAATCTAGTCCATAATATATAGAAAGCATATAGAAGAATGTATGTATATGAACAGTGAATATCAAATCACATACACATGCACTGATAAAAGTGACATGCTAAGGTGTATGCGTGTGTGAAGTGTGCTACCATAGCTCAGATTAGGCAAACATGCCACAAAATAGAAATTATTATGTTTGAAAATGAGATTAACCTACATATCATCTCTAACATGATTCAAGTAGCTCATAAAAGGGTGAAAACATATGAAACATTATAGCATGAAGCTTACTAGTCAGTACAAGTCATAACATAACCTAAGCACTACCCCAGCATGAATAAAATCCGGTGCACGCACACATACTCATCCACCGCATGTGTGTCACCCTCGACGCGAAGCCATCATCATCAATTCAAGAAACTAATGCCTCAAACTAAGGCTACATAAGATACATACCTCAAACAAGCCAAATCAATACTCGAAAAATGCCTCCCTCGTAAATCGGTCTCCGAACGGCTCAAATCTAGCTAAAAATAACTCAATAACATCAAATAAAGCTATATGAATTAATTCCAAACAATAAAGCTTCAATCTTTACACAATTACTAAAAAGTTAACAAAATTCAACTCGGACCCACATGGTCAAAACCCGAGTCAAGGGGTTAATCCCCACTATCCATAACCCAATGATCCAAATATGTGATTAGATTCCAAAACCAAGTCCAAATCGATCTTCGAATCCTCAATATTCACTCTCTTAAGTTGTACAACCCCCCCCCCCCCCCCCCCCCCCNGCTCCCCCAAAAAAAACTCCTTTAAATTTCAATATTTTAGGTATTAATAATACATATAGATTCTTGAAAATAATACCAAAAATTTGTAGAAATCACTTACTCTAAAGTGTTGTAAGAAAGTCTCACTAAAAGTAGACCTCTACAAGTCTAGGATTCAAAATATAAAAGAATGGCTAAAATCCCGAAAATAGAACTTCATATAGTCTGCCCAGCCCTACCCTTCGCGAACACGGCCACTGCCTCACATTCGGAAAACACAAAATTCAACACCCCAAAAACAAGCCTCCGTGTTCGTGGAAGATCCTGTCACGACCCCAAATCCTAAATCGGCTGTGATGGCGCCTATCGTGGAACTAGGCTAGCCAACAATCACATAATTACAGTTTATTTCTAAATCCCAACCAATTTCAACATTTCATAAAGTGTACATAATTATTGAATTCATTAGGCAAAATAAACAGCTAAATAGTCTAAACCATCCCCAAAATCCGGAGTCAACAGGTCATGAGCATCTAAGAAATTTTACCAACAAGTCTACTATTATATTACAAAATCTCCGAACGAATAGCTAGATACAACGGAAGAAGGAAAAAACAGAGATGTTGCGGACGCTGAACAGCTACCTCTATATCCCGAACTCCGGCTCCGCACGGAATATATGGCTAACGCTTGGTATCTGCACCTGAATCTGCACAAAGGGGTACAGGGAGTAATGTGAGTACGCCAACTCATTAGTAATGAGAATAAATCAAGTCTAAGAAGCAAGACATAAAAATCAATATCATCAGTTCACAATATGCACATACTTTCTTTCCAACAGTGTATACATAGATATATGAAATCATCACGCCTTAAAACCAACTTCACAAAAATCCTTTGATAAAAATGGGTTTTTCCAACAATTTCAGGAAAAAAACAACCGAAAGATTTAGTGTAAAAATGAAATAAATCATAAGTAGCCCCTCGGGCAGAAAAATGAATCATAAATCGCCCCTCGGGTAGAACATAACTCAGCATCTCATAGCCACTCAGTATCAGCCCCTCGAGCAACCTCACTGTCACTCATTCCTACAAATCACTATCACTCGGCACTCGGCACTCGGCACTCGGCACTCACCACTCACCACTGAGTAGGTACCTGCGCTCAGTGGGGGTGTGTACAGACTCCGAAGGGGCTCCTTCAGCCCAAGCGCTAATATCAAGCCACCTCGTGGCGTATCATATCCTCACAATCAGGACTTCGGCCTCACTCAGTCAGAACCTCTCAAAAGCCCCTCGGGCGTATCAGTAAAACGGGGTACTCGACCCAAAACATCATTTTATATCTCAAAATAGAGTAGGTAAGGTTGAGTTTCGAAAACAGTTAAGCACAACATGACTGAGTGTAAATAAATAAATAAACCAATAGTGAGGAAATAGCAGTAAAATAACCCCAAGGGGTCTAAACAAGTCGGCACGAGGCCCCAAACATGGCTTATAGCCCAAATATAGCAATAGTCTTTAGAACACAATTTAACATATAATTTATAGTAAAATACGCAACTCAATGGTTGCCGCAGAGAGGACCAAGTCCAATCCAAAAACCAGTGTGCGGCACATACTCGTCATCCAACATGTGCGCCACTATAAAAATAGTGACAAATATGAAGTTTGTGGTTTCATACCCTCAGGACAAGATTTATAACCATTACTTACCTCTACCGGGCCACAATACTAATCAGCGATGATCTTGCCCCTCAAATTGGCTCCCGATTGCTCTAAATCTAACCAAAACCAGATTAACATCATCAATATATGCTAAAGGAACACAACCCAATCGAAAACTATCAATTTCGAAAAAATTCTCGAAATTCAACCGAATTCGAGCCCGGGCCCACGTCTCAGAATTTGATGAAATTTACATCACTAGAAACCTCGTCCTCCCACGATTCTACACATACCAAGAACACCACAATCGGACCACAATTGCCTAACCAAATCGCCAAAAGAATTTTCCAAACCTCCTCCCATTTTTCCAAACTTTTTCTACTTTAATTCTTCAACTTAAAAGCCTAAACCGAACAAAATATCATAGAAACGAGTTTTATAATCCGGGAACTTACCTCCACTGAAGACCCTCGAATTCCCTCTTCAATTTTCTCTCAACTCAGCTCAATACGCATGAAACAATGGAGAAAATGCCAAAATATTCGCGGAGGCACCATTTTATACTGTTCTGCCCAGTTAATCCGCACCTGCGGACCTTTCCTCGCACCTGCGGTCCCACGTGCGCACCTGCGAAATCCCACTAACAGTCCAACTCTCGCACCTGCGATCCCTTTTCCGCACCTGCGGCTTCGTAGGTGCGTCCAATTCTTCGCACATGTGGATTCCTCCTTCCTGGCCTATCTTCGCACCTGCGCAGGGTCCTTGCACCTGCGGCATCGCACCTGCGGCTGCCCATCCATAGTTGCGGCCACACCAGTAGCTTAACACCAGCAGCTATTTGCTGCAAATTTCCTAAGTTCAAACCTCCGCCAACCATCCGAAATCAATCCCGAGCCCCTCGGGTCCCCAACCAAATATACCAACACACCCCATAGCATCATTCAAACTTAGTCGAGCCTTTGAAACACCAAAAACAAAACGAAAACACCAAATTACATCAAATTCAAACCTATGAACTTTGAAACTTCTAAATTTTCCCAATGATGTCGAAACCAACAAAAACACATCCGATTGACATGAAAATTTGCACACATATCCAAAATGACATTACGAACCTGCTCCAACTTTCGGAATTCCATTCCGACCCCGATAGCCTATTTTCCACTGCCGACCAGAAATCGCCAAAAACAAACTTTCGCCAATTCAAGCCTAATTCTACACCGAAATCAAAACTTCATTATGAACATACTCCTACCTCCCAGATCACCTAACGAAGCTATCCAAGCCATAAAATCCGCATTCCAAGGTCGTTTACCAATACGTCAACTCTCAGTTTGACTATTCAACTATTAGGCTACTTTAAGAGGCTAAGTGCCTCTATTCTCACCACACCACTCCGAACCCGAACCAACTGACCCGACACAACATAAATAGGCTAAGAAACATATGATAAAGCAGAAACGGAGGAAACGGGGCTAATCTCATGGAACGACCGGTCGGGTCGTTACATCCTTCCCCTCTTAAACAAATGTTCTTCCTCAAACGGGTCTAGAAAGATACCTGGAGTCTCGAATAAGTGAGGATATCTGCTCCGCATCTCCCGCTCGGTCTCCCAGGTGGAATCCTCCACTGGCTGTCCTCCCCACTAAACCTTCACTAAAGTTATATCCTTAGACCTCAGCTTTCTGACCTGACGACCCAAAATAGCCACTAGCTCTACCTCAGATGACATATCACCCTCGAGCTGAACCATGCTGAAGTCCAAAACATGAGACGGGCAACATACTTCGGAGCATCGAAACATGGAACACCGGATGAATACTCACCAAGCTGGGAGGCAAGGCAAGTCTATAAGCCACTTCTCCAATCCTCTGAAGCACCTCAAATGGACCAATGAACCTGTGACTCAGCTTTCCCCTCTTCCCGAACCTCATAACACCCTTCATGGGTGACACCTTCAGCAACACCTTATCCCCAACCATGAAAGACAAATCCCGGAACGGCCGCATAGCTCTTCTGCCTAAACTTCGTCGTGCGAAGCCGCTCCTGAATCAACTTCGCCTTACCCAACGCATCCTGAACCAGGTCTTTTCCCAATGGTCTAGCCTCGCCCGGCTCAAACCAACCAACCGGAGATCTGCACCTTCTACCATATAAAGCCTCATACATAGCCATCTAGATAGTCAACTGATAACTATTATTATATGCAAACTCCGCGAATGGCAGAAACTAGTCCCATGAACCTCCAAAATCAATGACATAGTTACACAACATATCCTCTAAAATCAAAATATTACGCTCCGACTGCCCGTCGGTTTGAGGATGAAATGTTGTGAAAGACTCGACCTGAGTACCCAACTCTCTATGTACGGCTCTCCAAAACTGAGATGTGAACTGAGTACCTATGTCAGAAATGATATAAACTGGAACCCCATCCAATCGGAAAATCTCCCTGATATAAATCTCAGCTAACCGCTCTGAAGAATAAGTAGTACCAACAGGAATGAAGTGCACGGACTTGGTCAGCCGATCCACAATAACCCATGTAGCATCAAACCTCCTCGAAGTCTGTGGGAGTCCAACTACGAAGTACATGGTGATTCGCTCCCACTTCCACTCCGGAATATCAAATCTCTGAAGCAATCCACCTGGTCTCTGGTGCTCATACTTGACCTACTGACAGTTGAGACACCGAGCCACAAACTCAACAATATCTTTCTTCATCCGCCTCCACCGATAATGCTGCCTCAAATCCTGATACATCTTTGCGGCACCCGGAAGGATGGAATGCCGCGAATTATGGGCCTCAGCCAGAATCAAATCTCGAAGTCCATCTATATTGGGCACGCAAATGAGGTCGTGCATCCTCATGACCCCATCATCACCAATAACAGCATACCTAGCATCACAGCGATGGACCATGTCCTGAAGAATAAGCAAATGTGGATCATCATATTGGTGTGCTCTAATCTGATCATAAAGAGAAGACCTGGAGGCTACACAAACCAATACTCGCGAAGGCGCTGATAGATCCAATCTCACCAACTGAACCGCTAAGGCCTGAACATCAAGTGCTAATGGCTGCTCTACTGCTGGAAGGTATGCTAGACTCCCAAACTCTCCGCTCTACGACTCAGGGCATCGGCCACTACATTGGCTTTCCCCGGATGATATAAAATAGTGAGGTCATAATCCTTGAGAAGATCCAACCACATCCTCTGACGCAAATTCAGATCCTTCTGCTTAAGCAGATGCTGCAAACTACGGTGATCAATGAAAATCTCACAATGCACTCCATAAAAATAATGACGCCAAATCTTTAAGGCATGAACAATAGTTTCTAGCTCAAGATCGTGCACCGGATAATTTTTCTCGTGCACCTTCAACTGTCTGGACGGGTAGGCAATCACCCTACCGTTCTGCATCAAAACCGCTCCAAGCCCAACTCTCGAGGCATCACAGTATACTGTAGAAGAACCTGAACTCGTAGGCAAAATCAATACCGGAGTTGTAGTCAAAGTTGACTTGTGATTCTGAAAGCTCTCCTCACACTCCTAAGTCCATCTGAACTGAGCACCCTTCTGGGTCAGTCTGGTCATAGGTGCTGCAATAGATGAAAATCCCTCGACAAAATGGCGATAGTACCCTGCCAAACCAAGGAAACTGTGAATATCAATAGTTGATCAAGGTCTGAAGCACAACTCTCAAATGATGCTCATGATCCTCCCGAGATCGGGAATACACCAAGATATCGTCAATGAACACGATGACGAAAGAATCAAGATAAGGCCGAAATACACTGTGCATAAAGGCTGTTGGGGCGTTGGTCAACCCAAATGACATAACCAGGAACTCATAATTACCATATCTAGTCCTAAAAGCAGTCTTCGGGATGTCTGGCCCCCGAATCTTCAACTGATGATAACCGGAATGCAAGTCAATCTTGGAAAATACCCTGGCACCCTACAAATGATCAAACAAGTCAACTATACGAGGAAAGGGATATCGATTCTTCACCGTAACCCTGTTCAGCTGTCGATAGTCAATACACATACGCATAGAACTATCCTTCTTCTTCACGAACAACACCAGTGCACCCCAAGGTGACACACTAGGCCGAATGAACCCCTTATCTAGGAGTTCCTGAAGCTGCTCCTTTAATTTCTTTAGCTCCGCTGGTGCCATACGATAAGGTGGAATAGAAATAGGTTGGGTTCCTGGAACCAGGTCAATACCAAAATCAATGTCCTTGTCAGGCGGCATGACCGGCAGGTCTGCAGGAAACACGTCCAAAAACTCACGGACCACAGGAACCGAATCAATAGTGGGAGTCTCACCATTGACATCCCTCACAAAAGCAAGATAAGATAAACACCCCTTCTCAACCATGCGTTGAGCGTTCAGGTAGGAAATTACCCTGCTAGGCATATACTCAGAAGAACCTCTCCGCTCAACCCTCGGACATCCGGGTATAGCTAAGGTCACGGTCTTAGCGTGAAAATTAAGAACATCATGACACGGAGATAACCAATCCATGCCCAATATCACATCAAAATCAACCATGCTGAGTAACAGTAGGTCCACTCGGGTCTCCAGACCCCCAATAGATAGCACACACGACCGATACACACAGTCCACAACAACAGTATCGCCCACCGGAGTCGACACATGAACAGAGGTAACTAAATACTCATGGGGCATATCCAGAAAATGGGCAAAATATGAACAAACATAGGAATATGTAGAACTAGGGTCAAACAAACCCAAAGTATCTCGGCAACAGACTGATATAATACCTGTGATCATTGAATCGGAGACCATAGCATCTTTCCTAGCTGGAAATGCATATATACGGGCCTGACCTCCACCCGCTCGACCTCCCCTCTAGGGCGGCCTCTAGCTGACTCACTACCACCCATGGCTTCTTGGGTGGGTGGTGAAGTAACTGGAGCTGAAGTCGAGGGTTGGCCCCTCTGATGAGAAGAACCACCGAGACGACGGGGACACTGCATCCACATGTGCCCAAACTCTTCACACTCAAAACAACTCCCTGGAGATGGAGGCGGGAATTGATAGAAACCCCTGACACAAGAATGGCCACTAGAAGACTCATGCATAGAAGAACTCTGAACTGGTGGTGCTCGAGCTGCACTCTGAGCTGGGAGGGCACCAAATGAAGTACGGCCTGGCTGAGAACCATGGGGGCCATGCCCCGAAGATCCACCATTATAAGCTGGGTGGACTGACTGAGGAGGCCTGAATGAACGGCCTCTACCATGATGAAACTGCCGCCTGGAAAGAGCACCACTAGAACTGCCCGATCCACGAGGCCTAGTGGCCTCCCTCTCCTCCCGCTCCTGGCGGCGAACTGAATTAATATCTCGAGCAATATCAATAACCTTCTCGAATGTGGCATCTGATACCCTCTCCCAGGTCATCAAAGGCGGAGCTGATAAGTGAGGACATCCACGAACCTCCTAACCCTCTCCCTATCAGTAGGGACCAACTCGGTGGCATGACGAGCCAACTCCGAAAACCGCATCTCATACTGCATCACTGATAGCTCCCCCTGACGCAGCTGCTCAAAAAGCCTGCGTTGTTCCTCCCTATGTGACTAGGGTACATACTTCTCCAAAAAGATAGTGGAGAAGTGCTGCCAGGTGAGGGGTGCTGAACCAATAGGCCTACGCCTCTCAAAAGACTCCCACCAAATGAAAGCAGCACCAGAAAACTGAAATGTAGCAAATGAGACCCCACTGGTCTCCAAAATCCCAGCAGCACGCAGCATCCTCTAACACTTATATAGAAAAACCTGGGCATCCTCTCCCTTAGCACCACTGAATGCCGGACGTTGTAGTCTACTAAACCTCTCCAGTCTACGCTGCTTGTCCTCTAGCATAGCCGGAACCACGAAGTTCCAAACTGGAGCAACTGGCTGGTCTGGAACCGGCCCCGGTGTCTCCTGGCCCTGAGTAGCCTACTCAGGTGTCCGGGCAAATGGAGTCTGACTCACTCCCCGGCCTAAGAAGTAGCGGCAACTGCCTGAGCAAGGGTGGTACACACCGTCAAGATCTTGGCCAAGGTCTCCTGAAGACCTGGAATAACAATAGGCACTGCCAGTGCCTGAGACTGTCCTGCTGGAGTATCCGTGGCGGGAATGTGACCCTGAACAATAGGGGGATCAACTGGCACTACCCTGGCTGCTGCACGGGCAGGCCCTCTACCTCTACCACGGCCTCGACCGCGGTCTCAACCTCTCGCTGGTCTAGTTAGCGGCTGATCATCCTGATCGGTAGCGCGAGTCCTCACCATCTCTGACAGAAGAAAACAACAGAAGCTTAGATTTCCAGAATCAACAAAATGGAACGACAAAATCAAAGAAAATGAGATTGTTCTTAAGGTTTTCGTAGCCTCTCGAAGATAAGTACAAACATCTCCATACTGATCCGCAAGACTCTACTAAAACTGCTCATGACCGTTGAGTCCTGTGTAATCTAAGCTCTGATACCAACTTGTCACAACCCCAAATCCTAAATCGGCCGTAATGGCACCTATCGTGGAACTAGGCTAGCCAATGTTGGTCCCAAATGCACACGCAAGTATACGTGGTCGTAGAAAGTAATATAATGTTAAAGCGAATGTCGAACCCACAGGGACTTGCGTAAACTACTTGCAAAATCACTCTAATTGTTATTTAAATCAAGCCAAAATAAAATCCAGCAATGTAACTATTTTATACTACGATTCTATGAAAGAACTAATTATCAAGTAACGAGATTATTGTTGTGTGTATTCAGTAGAGACAAATATTCCAGGGTTGTAATCAATTCACCACTCATATTGAATTCTAATTAACTCCCCCTTTCATATAATTCACTCATGGTTGCTAATTAATCGATAATTGCTCTCATAGCCTTCTCCCGAAGCACTACTCTCCTATTCTCAATAGCTTAACGCCTATATTCCTATGAAATTAATCTATTAGAATGCATTAAGATTACGATGTTTAATTAAGCACGGTGACTAGGTATATTCCTATCCTAACCACAAATCCACTCCCCTGAAGGGTTAAGATCGCGCTCTCTTCAATTCTCCTCTAATCTATATACGGCTTTCCCAAGTATAACATTGATAGTATATAGAACCAAATTGTTGTCCAAACAATTAAGCAATTAAACACAGAATTGAAGAAACAACCATATATTGAGTGAACTATAATCAAGGTTAAATTAATGTCGAATAACAATATTCATGGCTAAACCACAACCCCAGAACAATGGGTGTTTAGCTACTCATTCTAGAATCAAACAATTGCATAATTGTTGCTTAAATTGAAAATACTAGAATAAGATGAAGAAAACTGAGAAATCCTTTTACTTCCCAATGATCCCGTGTGTATCTTCTCTCCAAAAATGGCATCCTCCCTTCAAATTTGTGTTTTTGGGTCTATTTATATGTTTGGGACAAACCCTAAATGTGTAGGAGACTTCTATTAAAACTGGGAAACACTTAAAACCATCAAACCTCGGATTGGACTAGACCAGGGACCAGGATCTATGGCCCAAACGCCTGGTCCTACCATGATTTATAGCCCAAACGCCCAGCTATAGCCTGGTATGACAAGGCTTTACAGCTCAAACGCCCGGTTATAGACCGGTTCACTCCTTTTTGAATCTTGAGTGTATTTTTGACGTTTATGCATCCATTTAGCTCGGCTTTCATCTCCAATTCACCTACACATGAAATAGACTCCATTATGCACATACGACGTGTATTTTTATCATTAACACACATAAAATGCAAGGTACATAATGCTTTAAACCATGAATTATAGCCACACATCAACACCCCACACTTAGACTCTTGCTCGTCCTCGAGCACTGGGACAATCTACTACCCTTCAACACGTACCAAGTTCATTATCAAGGAGTATTTTACTTTTCAATCACACAACCTACCCCTTAACTATGATCGATACCTGCAATCAAGTATGAACATACAAAATTTCACATTATTCTCCTTCTTTAAACATGTCCAAGTATAATAATTTAATCAGTCATACCAATAACCTAATTGCAACCTCCCAACCTCAATAGTCAACTTGCAACTACTAAACCCTCTCAATTCATGCACCTACCCAACAAGAAAGTTACAACATTACCAATCGTTCATGAGATCATGTGCCCTTACCAACAACAGAAGAGTGAATATAACTAGTCCACACATTCAAATATGCTTTTGAACATAATTTAAGGACATCACACAATTGAACAAATTCCCTCACTCTCAAAAAGAATTCATATGCATCCTGTGGTCGTACCATAAGCTTGCCCGTAGTGTAGATCTCCACTAATTCAAGTTAGCCAAATCTAGGATCAATTAGGACTTTTAAGGTTGTAATGAAGGCTAAGGGACGGGTAGGATATATTAAGGAATAGTGACTAACCCTCCTAAGCACTTTAATACACTACCTTCACAAATCAACACATATTCTTCTCAACAAATTTCCTTGCCACAATTCATATTCAACATAGCCCTTTTTCAGTTAAGCACTTCTATATTTTCACTAGCACAAATTAATAAAAATTGGAGGTGTGTATCTTTCTGTACATACTTTTACTATCATCATTTTTTTTTCCTTCCTACACACACTCCATACATGAAGATTCAATGGCTAGTGACTTTTGAATACAATTTTTTTTAGTGCACTAACAGGTCTTTCCATGGCTCCACTCAAAAGTTAATCCCCAATATATCACCTTACTTCTTTTAGCGACTAAGTGCTTTAGGAGAAAAAGGTGCAAAAATCTCAATTTAAGAACCAAATAGGGGTACGGCTTGTAATGTGGGTACCAAAGAAAAGGTCAAAAGGTTCAAAGGGCTAGCAATGAAATAATTTATCTCTTATGTGACAAGCACATCAATGATCAAGAAGAAAAATGCCTATGTCATCTCCCAGACTAGCATAACCTACAATTTCGCTTAGATTAACACACGGGGCAAGTTCTAGACTACACAGGATAGCATAGAAAATCACTACCTCACGCACACATTGCACATGACTCAATCACAACGATTTTATTCAACTCTCAAGTTAAGCAAGCACACAAAATTGAGAGAATTAAGCAATATTACACTATGTAGCATACAAGTCGAGCAACTCAGCTAAGGCATCACAAAATAGGCTATTTATTTTTCTCAGGCATCACATGTCAAACCAAATATAAGGGAAAGCAGAATGTATGTAATAACCTGATATGCCGGCATCTAACATGTCATAGGGTATTTCTAAGTTACTCAGTTTCTTCCTAACTACTATAAAAAAACAAAAATAATTTAAAGTGCCCGGTTCAAGTTACACCCTTGGAAAAGAACCAAGCAAAGAAAAAACAAGGGATACTACCTAACTATCCAAAAAATAAAAAATAAAAAAATCTTTTGGTGTTTTTAGATCGGACTTTATCCCTCAAGAAAATTGTCCAACAGATCCATCATTGGGAAAAATCCGAGATTTTTCTAAAACTAAAAACAATAATTTTATACAATTACACTTCACTTCAGAAAGTAGTTTCCCCACCCCACACTTATGTTATGCATAATCCTCAATCATGATCACAAAGAAAAACATTAAAACAAGAGTGAGAAATACTCCCTGAGACCCTCTCGGGCATAGCCCAGACATGATTCTCAATCTTTAGAGTCGGGATGACCCCACACTTAAGCTCAAACATGCCCCTCAGCTTCAACTTTTGGGTACTCAGACTTCCCCTACTCTGCAAAATAAAAATAACACAAAACTGACACTAAAAAAATAAATGAAAAGATATACCGGCTGGGTTTCCTCCCAACAAGCGCGTGATTTAACGTCGCGGCACGACGCAGACTCTCGCCTCACTAATCAGTGAGCACGACCTTGTTCTTCTCATGATTTATGGTACCACCCCAATAGTGTTTAACTCTATGTCCGTTCACTAAAAAATTTATTTCACCATGTATAGCTCGCAACTCAAGTGCACCATATAAGGTGACTCTCACTATCTCAAACGGGCCTGACCATCTCGATTTCAGCTTTCCAGGAAACAGTCTAAGCCTAGAATTGAATAATAATACATGTTGGCCTGGCTCAAAATGAAGCGGCTTTATATGTTTGTCACGCCATCTCTTGGTCTTTTCTTTGTAAAGTTTGGCATTTTCGTATGAGTGCAACCTGAACTCATCCAATTCGTCCAACCGCAACAATCTTTTCTCACCCTCGGCTTTTGTACACTGTTCTGTATGCCGATAAGGCATCATCTAACTTAGCAGCCCAATCTTTCCTGTTCACACTCACCGTTTTCTCTAATATTTGCTTAATTTCTCTGTTGGATACCTCTACTTGTCCACTTGTTTGAGGGTGATATGCTGTTGCAACTCGATGACGGACCCCATATTTAGCTAAAAGGTTATTCAACAACCGATTGCAAAAGTGGGTTCCTTCATCACTAATCAAGGCACGTGGAGTACCAAATCTGGAGAATATATTCTTCTTCACAAACGCAGCGACAACCATGGCATCATTCGTCGGCAATGCAATTGCCTCCACCCATTTGACACGTAGCCAACTGCCACCAAAATGTATTTATTTCCCCTGGATGATGGGAATGGACCCATAAAGTCTATCCCCCATACATCAAAAATCTCTACCTCCAAGATATTATTCAAAGGCATCTCGTGCTTCCTTGTTATCGTTCCTGTTCTCTGACACAGGTCACACTTTTTAACAAATGTGTGGACATCGTTGAATAGCGTTGGTGAGAACAAACCAGATTGTAGCACTTTCGTCGTTGTTCTATCGCCACCATGATGACCCCATATGGTGATGCATGACAATCATATAGCACAAGTTCCACTTCTTTATCAGGAATACATTTCCTCATTAACTGATCACCACATTCTTTGTACATGTAGGGCTCATCCCAGTAGTAAAACTTCACATCGCGTAAGAACCTCTTTCTTGCTTCAGATTCTATTTCCGGAGAAAGTACCCCACTTACTAGATAATTCACATAATCAGCATACCACGGAGAAGGGTCTTGGGTTATAGCAAAAAGTTGCTCATCGGGAAAAACTTCTTTAATATCTCCACCCTCTTCAACATGGTCATGATTTTCCAGCCTTGACAGATGGTCGGCTACTTGGTTATTAGTGCCCTTTCGGTCTCTTATCTCTACATCAAATTCCTGCAACAATAAAACCCAGCGCGTCAATCTAGCTTTAGATTCTTTCTTTGTAAATAAATACCTGATTGCTGCGTGATCTGTGTGGACTATAACTTTTGTTCCCACCAAGTATGCCCAGAATTTTTGAAAGGCCCACACCACAGCTAACAGCTCCTTCTCAGTGGTGGTGTAATTCTGTTGTGCATCATCAAGGGTCTTACTTGCATAGTAGATGCAATAAAACACCTTGTCTTTCTTTTGGCCTAGCACCGCCCCAATTGCATGGTCACTTGCATCACACATAAGTTCAAATGGTACTGACCAATCAGCTGCAACAATTATGGGGGAAGCTACCAATTTGTTTTTTAGCTCCTCAAATGACTTCAGGCACGGTGCATAAAAGTTGAACTTGACATCTTTTTCCAGCAACCTGCACAAAGGAGTAGCAATTTTAGAAAAATCTTTAATAAAGCGCCTATAAAATCCTGCATGTCCCAAGAAACTCCGGACGCCCTTCATTGATATTGGTGGAGGTAATTTTTCAACTGCCTCCACCTTTGCCTTATCAATTTCGATGCCACTTTTAGATACTCTATGACCCAAAACAATGCCTTCCTGCACCATAAAGTAACACTTCTCCCAATTTAACACCAGATTCGTTTCTTCACAACGGGCCAACACTATGCTCAGGTTTTTCAAACAATCATCATAAGATGACCCAAAGACTGAGAAGTCATCCATGAACACCTCTACGAATGTTTCCACCATGTCAGTGAAAATAGCCATCATACATCTCTGGAAGGTGGTTGGTTCATTGCAAAGACCAAATGGCATTCCCTTGAAGGCGAAGGTGCCATAAGGGCAAGTAAACGTGGTCTTCTCCTGATCCTCTAGGCATATGACAATTTGATTGTAACCTGAATACCCATCCAGAAAGAAATAATATCCATGCCCTGCTAATCTGTCCAGCATTTGATCAATGAATGGGAGTGGAAAATAATCCTTGCGGGTTTCTTTGTTGAGCCTTTGATAATCAATACAAACTCTCCAACCCGTAATAGTGCGGGTAGGAATTAGCTCATTCTTCTCATTCTCAATCACGAGCATCTCTCCCTTTTTTGGTACACATTGAACCGGGCACACCCAGTTGCTGTCAGAAATAGGAAAAACGATACATGCATCTAGAAATTTTATGACTTCTTTCTTCACTACTTCTTTCATGATGGGATTCATCCTCCTTTGCTTCTCAACACTCGGGCGATCTCCATCTTCCAAAAATATTTTATGCATGCAAAACGATGGGCTGATTCCATTAATATCTACANTTCCTAGCCCGTTGAGGTAACTGCAGGATACTTCAAGAATTTTCTCAATGTCTCCCCTTGTTTCATCCCCACAGTCTTCTTCATCCCCAACTAACACTCGCTCAAGAGGGTCAATAGGACCCATGTAGGGAACCGTTGACTCCGATTGCTTTCCACTACAGTAATCATGGATAGATCTTCATAGTGGATAGGTAACTTGAGTGCCTTATCAACATTAAACACATCCACTTGATCACCAACTCGCATCGTCATTTTCCCTTCACACACATCAATTATAGCTCGGCCCGTAGCTAGGAAGGGACGCCCCAAAATAAATGGGACTTCCTGATTAGGCTCATAGTCTAAGATAATGAAATCAGCTAGGAATATGAAAGAGCCCACCTAAACCAGCACATCTCCAATTACTCCCTCAGGATGAGCCTAGGAGCGATCAGCCAATTGTAAAATCACTATTGATGGTTGTGGTTCACCCAACCCCAACTGCTTGAACACAGATAGCGGCATCAAATTAATACTTTCCCCAAGATCGCAAAAAGCTCGCCCGACTACATGCTTACCAATTGAGATTTGGATAGTAAAACTACCCGGATCTTTTAATTTCTGAGGTAGCTTGCTTTGAATTCTTGAGCTAACTTCCTCAGTGAGCGCCACGGTTTCGAACTCAGTCAGCCTTCGTTTATTTGCCACAATGTCCTTAATGTATTTAGCATAACTGGGCACCTCCTGTAGAATGTCTACCAGTGGAATATTGATCTGTACCTGCTTCAAGAGGTCAAGAAACTTTTTGTATGACGTATTATCTTTCACCTTTTGCAACCTTTGAGGGAATGAAGGGGGTGGCCTCGCAACAAATGGTGGGGGTTGCTCAGCCACCGCCTCATTTGCTGGCTTATCTGATTCTTTCGGAATGTCTGATGTTGATTCAATAGTGGCTGGTTTCTCATTAAAGGTTACATGCTTTCTCTTTTTGGACTGAACTTCTTCCAATTGCTTCCCATTCCTCAATGATATAGCATTAACAAATGCTTTAGGATTAGCTTCAATGTCACTTGGAAGAGCCCCCGTTGGTCGGGTATTTTGAGCATTGGCGAGTTGCCCCACTTGAAGTTCTAAATTTCTCATCGCTACAGTTTGGGCTTGGTGATCAACCATTATTTTCTGATTGAAAGCAAGTTGGTCGTTCATCATTCTCTTCATAATCTCTTCATAATCTCTTCAAGGCTTGCTGATGGTTCAGCCTAAGGTGGTTTGTACTGCTGTTGAGGTGCTGGATGCCTGTAGTGATTCTGAGTGCTTTGATTTCCACCCCAAGAGAAGTTTTGGTGGTTTCTCCAGTTGGGGTTATGAGTGTTTCCATATTGATTTGTGTGTCCCCTATTCGCGTTACCCACAAAGCAGACAGATTCTGGATTAACTGGGCATAAATTACTCGAATGACCCTCTCCACATACTTCACAAAATACCTGAATTTGTTGCACTAGTTGGGCTTGTTGCACTGGTTGAGATTGTTGCTTGTTAATGATCAGGTTCATCTGATTTACTTGGTTAGTCAATGTGGAAGTCTGAGCTGACAATGATGAGACAATATCTAGTTCAAGAACCCCTGGTGACTTTTGAACCACATTTCTCCCCATCTCACCTTGCCGGTCTGGATTGCTTTTGGAGAATTTATTCAGTAATGCAAATATTTCATCATAATTCTTCTCCAACACCTGACCTCTGGCTGCTGCATCTACCACAATTTTGTTTGCGGATGGAGCACCTCAATGAAAGTGTGAACTAACACCTCGTTTGTCTGATTGTGATGGGGGCAGTCTCTGAGTAGCCCCTTGAACCTTTCCCATGCTGAATATAAAGATTCACCCATTTTCTGTCTAAACGAGACTATCTCACTCCTGATCTTTGCAGTCTTTCCTGAAGGGAAGAACCTTGCCAGAAATTTTCTCGCCAAATCGTTCCATGTTATAATGGAATTAGCTGGTTCTGCCTTCAGCCATCGCTTTGCTTCGCCCAATAGAAAGAATGGGAAAAGCGTGAGCCTCACATAATTTGGCGTGACCTCGTTAGTGATATAAGTATCACTAATCTCCAAGAAGTTTAGAATGTGATGTTGTGGATCCTCGTGTGTAAGACCCATAAACTGCCCCTTTGCATGAAGTAGTTGGATCATGCTCTATTTCAGCTCAAAGTGCCCGGTTATTCTGGGCTTCACGATGCTGGAAGTGACATTAGAAATACTGGGCATTGCCACCTCCTGAACAGCCATGTTCACAGGAAATTGGATGAGATCCTGAATATTGTCTGTATCTCTTTCTTCTCTCAACCTCCTGTGAAATGTTCTCTCAGGTTCGGGGTCAAAGCCATTAAGTCTGTCCTGGCTTCTGACCCTACGCATTCAATCGAAGTTCCTGAGATTAGAGAAAAAATCATGTGACTCTAGACTTAATGAAATAAACAATTAAAGCTAAAACTAGAAAGTAGTCTATATTCAAGTCCCCGGCAACGGCGCCAAAAACTTTTTGGTCCCAAACGTACACGCAAGTATATGTGGTCGTAGCAAGTAATAGAATGTTAAATCAAATGTCTAACCCACAGGGACATGCGTAAAATACTTGAAAAATCATTCTAATTGTTATTTAAATCAAGCCAAAATAAAATCCAGCAATGTAACTATTTTATACTACGATTCTATGAAAGAACTAATTATCAAGTAACGAGAGTATTGTTATGTGTATTCAGTAGAGAAAAATATTCCAGGGTTGTGATCAATTCTCCACTCATATTGCATTCTAATTAACTCTCCCTTTCATATAACTCACTCATGGTTTCTAATTAATCGATAATTGCTCTCATAGCCTTCTCCCGAAGCACTACTTGC
>ML353835.1:0-11212 GCA_005239505.1 Nicotiana paniculata | reverse complement strand
TCAAGAATGACTCTACCAAGAGACTTAAGTTCATTTGTCAAAGTTGTGAACCTTGTGTACATCTCTTGGATTGTCTCTCCTTCTTTCATATTGAAGTTCTCATACTGTGAGTATAGAAGAGTACCTCTTGATCTTTTTACCTGAGGTGTTCCTTCATGGGCTACTTGCAAGGTATCCCAGATTTCTTTGGCAGTGGTGCAGCTTTGGATTCTGCTATACTCGTCTGGACCTAGTCCACACACTAGCCACTTCTTGGCCTTTGCATTCTTCTCCCATTTCTTCAGATCCTCAACAGTGCAGTCAGCTCTAGTCTTTGGTACATATACACTTTCAGCAGTCTTCATCATAGTAGCTAGAGGACCATCAGTGACTATGTCCTAGAGTTCATAGTCTTCTCCAATCAGGTGGTCCTTCATCCTGTTCTTCCACCAAGAGTAATACTGGCCATTGAAGAGTGGTGGCCTTGCAGTTGATTGACCCTCCCAGTTTCTAGGTGGTGCACTCATTTTGATCTTTTCCAAGGTGTTAGCCTTTTCAAGGATAACCTGCTCTAATACCAATTGATGTTTTATACGTCAATACCACACAAGAGGGGGAGGGGGGTGATTTAAGTGGTGTCCAATTTTCGAGTGCTATCCCAATACAAGAACTTGGTTCTTCTAGGTGTTCCAACTTTTACTGGTGCGGAATAATAAATGCAGTAAAGTAAAAACACAGAGATTTTTACGTGGAAAACACCTGGCTCAAAAAGTGAAAAAATCACGACCTACTCCTCAGTAGGATTTTCCCAAACTCTTCACTACAACTCTGAGCCAAACAACATTTATAAAATAAACTCTTTTGTAAACCTAGGACTAACTCTAATCCCTTTGTAGCAAACTAACCCCTAGCTAATTGCGACAAGCTTCAAGTTAACTCTAACTTGAACGATGTATACCTATTACAATCGCTTCTAATAAAGCTGAAAGATACAATATTAAATCACCTACTACAACCAACTAGACTCGAAAGACAAACAAATGAAACTGGTTCTTCTAGCTGGTCAGTAGCCTTTGTGTCGCACAAGGATTCTGCTTGCAAAATTTCTCTGGTAATTTTGCCTTCAGTTCTTGCTTAAATTCTGTCTTTATGCGAATGAATCTTCAGTAGGAATACTTCAACATTATATAGCGCCAGAAGCTGAGATGTTCTTGTTTAGTTCTAATGCAACTCTTCCTTGGTGGAAGAGTTTGTGTATAACTCAACTTCCTTCCTTTATTTCTGTCCTTGCTGAACTCGAACTCTAACTCCTTATCAATTTGCAACATTTTCGCATTAGGATACAACCTCTTAGTTTATGGATAATTCACAGATCACGTTTATCTCCTATGTATGTACGGTTCTTGTGCCAATTGGTTCGTTCGAGATGTTTGCTCTGATGGACCTGGTTCAACTGGGTAGGCATTTGTCAATCTTCAAAACCATGCAGTGACTTGGGTCAACAGTAACCGGAGTGGCAGAATATATCGGTAGGCCATTAAACTTGATCTCACTTTTCACTTTGACACTCCATCTTAAGTCCGTTCCATTTGAACACTCCAACCATACCTCAAATGTGTCATTTAAACACGGAATGATGATATGACATAGAGCGTGTATTACATCACTTTTCAGAGCGTGACAAATAAATTTTTCTTTTTATAACCTTTTTTTCTTTTCTTTTTCCTCCTATTCTTTTGTACCTCATGTCCAGGTCATCACCTTCCTCACAAAAATGGAGCTTGGATTGAAGCATCTTCAAAAAATCATTATTGGTGATATTGGCTGACTCATAAACTATAGTAATCATTTAACTGTTGGAAGTGTAAGCTCCGACATTATGCTGAACACCGACGAACGGAGCTTTAGTTGGCCGGAAATGAAGTTCCAGCAGTCCAAAACATAAAAAACCAGTGCGAAAAGCTTTCTGTTGTCATGGAGAATATGTCTAAGCTTTCTCTCACTGACTTCACTAGCCAAACTCCACAACAATGCAAAAAGAAATTTCAGTTGTTCTGAGCATACAAGGTATTCGACAAAATAACGGAGTGAATTCCCCACCAGTTATGTAGCAACGTATTGATGTTAAAGGACCTCTAAACTCATCTAAAGTCCCTATTGATGCTGCTGGATTGCAAGCAGATTCTCAAATAAGTGCTGATCATAATCCTTCTTCTTCTTTAGAGCTTTAACTGGTCTGTAATGGCGGTGAAACGACACAACAAGCCCAACCTCAACTCAGAAAATTAGTGAAAACATTATCTCGATCGATTTTGCAGTCGTAAAACCTGCTACCTGAGTTTGCTTCTGTCCTAGATATTTTCATTTCAACATTTTTATCACATTGGCAAATAGAAGCAAAAATTTGAGAGCCCGTGCTCTTTTCGATATTGCACTGATGTTTCAATCGAGCAAACTGAGAAGAAATTTGAAAAAAAAAAAAAAAGAGACCTTGTAGCAAATCTTGATCTGTAAAGCCAGCTCAGATGGAGAAAGATTGACGAGAATGGAAGAAGAACATGGCCAGAACCTTTTTCTGATGGCTCTTGTTTTTCTTTTAGTTTTTTTTGTTTTGTATTTTTTTTTTACTTAAATCCATGTGTCTATGTTTTGTTCGTTAATATGGTGTGTGGATTAAAGTGTTCAAATGAAACGGACTTAAGATGGAGTGTCAAAGTGAAAAGTAAAGACAAGTTTAATGCTCTGCCGATGTATTCCGCTAAGAGGATTTGACCATTTAACTTTAGGCCATAAAGTAAACTGAAGATTTGAGTTGCCTCATACAATATGGCAAGTAAAAACCAAGTTGGGAAAGAAAAAGACCAACATACATATAATAGACTATATTTGCTCCATCTCAGCTTCCAAAGTTATAATATTGGAATTTGGGCCATTCAGTCTCAGTAAATCCACATTCAGGCAACTTCCCAGTCAAGATATGGATATACTCCTCTGTTTAGCGCGTAGGACACCAGACACTGAAGTTTGTCATGTACTGGTGAGGCAAGAATTCGTCTTCCGCTGTTTAAGTTACAACATTTTACATCTGGGTATGTCCATAAAGCATGGATGTGTGTGTTGATCAACATGTCTATTATCTAGTATATAACAAAGGAAAGTTGGACAATGAGCTTGCGCTATTTCATTTGGAATGGTGAGGACTTGTTACTGAAGCAGCAATAAAGAATACATGCGCGCTTTACTACGAGTGGTTTGACTGAAACTGCATTCTGTCTTACTGTTTTTGCCATAAAATGCCCTAGATCATCGCTTACTTCAAGAGGATCTCTACAACAACCGTGAAGAGAAAGTGGCAACACCCAATAATCACAAATAACAAACAACAATAGTAGATATGACAGCATAATGCACACTGAAAAAAAAAAAAACCAGCCATCATTTGTAAGCCTAGTAAACAAGCAAACAACATACTGATATGGGAGGAAGGGCGGACGACATTATTCCTCGGATGAAAAAAATCATCTCATATTCAAAGGTTGTGTCTTTTTCTTATTCTGCCTAGAAAGTGGTACTTGGATGAAACCAAATTTCTTCTTGTGAGTAATGTATTGCTTGTGTACATTCCCATCTTTCGTAGCCTTTGCAGGATTCAGTATAATCCCACTTTGCTCGCGCAGCATTTGGCTAAAAGACACATGTTGTCTTTCAGTGTGGCTTTCCATATGCTTGCCCATGACAATATGATCATCTCGCAAAATCAGCTTCCTGCTCAGTATATCTCCAATCGATATTGATGATCGAAAGACAGGGACAGGTTTGTCATTGACATTGTCTGGTTCATTGTCATCAACCAGCCGAGGGTTTCCATGACTAGTATGAGACGGTTGTGGATTTCTGAACTTATATTTGGCTGAGTTATGTCCCGTGTAATGCAGTTGTGTATGCTCTGATCTCTCCCTATAGAAACCATCTTGTTCAATAAGACTTCTTCTTTGAGTACCATCTTCATTGTCCAAAGCCTCTTCTAGAGTACTCCTGTTGTGTCTAATTTCCTTGGTAGTTTCCTCCATCTTCTTTGTAATAGCGACCTCAGATTGATTTGCTTCATTAGTTCTACGCATAGTATTTGTGTCTACGAATTTTGTTTTGCATAGCTCTTCAGCTTGCTGTGCTTTCCGGGCAAGAGCATAATATTCTTCGTATGAAATTGTGATCCCCTCAGGTTTGTGCTGAACAGCATCGGAAGAATTCTTTCCATTTAATAAAGCCTTCCTTTCTGCAAAAGCAATTGCTTCCACAGCTTTAGCTGCTTCTTCCATCTTTTTCGCAGCATGCAGTCTCATTTCAGCCATTCTAATACTTGCCTTTGTTCGTTCGATCTCTGACATTGCCTTCATCACCTCATATCTTGAAGCTTCTGCCATTTTCTTGAATTGCTCTGCTTCAAAGCTCAACTGCTTGAGCTCTTTGTTCATAGAGTTATCTGAACTGTCTCCATTTGTGTTGTTTTCCTCAATGGAGAACCCTGCTGCTGAAGCGAGGGACTTCTTCTGACTGCTTCTGTCGAGCATTACCTTATCTTTCTTCATTTTCTTATTCAGTGTCTCAACAGAAGATCTAATTACAGTAAGGTCTATTGACATTTTGTTAAGGTCTAATTTTGCTTGGTTCAATTCCATTAATACATGTCCCGGGGACTGAAGTGGACAAAGACTCAAGTTTTCTGCTGACTGTTCACTAGGTGTTGGTGTTTGGCTCTCCGGATTTAAACCGGGACTGGACACAAACTCAGACACTTCTTGCATCAAATTTACTTTCAACCCTTCAACAAATCTTTTAGCTGCTTCCACTTCCCTCAAAACATTGAGGGCCTCCTGTTCCTTCACAATCAAGTCTTTCTCAAATTTTACTGCTTGCTCCTCCATTTTGCCCACGTCTACAACTTCCCTATCATGCTGCCACCAACAGTAGAATCTCATCATTGAATGTGTTGATAAACACCAAAATGCTAGTACCCAAATTATGCATTACCATCAAAAGGCTCTTTAAACATACTATAACTGCTTTTATGAAATGTATGTAAAATGATAAAACACCGATGATCATCTAGCCTGTGCACTGTACCCTCATTTTACAAGCTGCTAATGCGTGCAACAGCTAATACAAAGCATTAATCACAACCAACTGTCTATGGGCAGAATTGCGACCAAGAAGACGAATTAGATTCAGAATTGAACTTTCATGTTAATTCAGCTAGTAACTAGTAGTATGGAACAGCAGAGAGAAAAATAGGCTGTATTCTAAACAAACTAGTATCCTAACTTAACAAGTTAACTGTGAGTTTCTTAGGCATGTACGACCTCACCTCCAGAAATATCAACAAAAGGCAAAAATCAGGAAAATTACTCCTGCGAGTAAAAATTTGCAACTTCAAGCCAGTAGGCACATCACGGCACGTTCATATTAGACCTTACCCCAAGGAAAATCAAGAAGTAGGGGAAACCAGTGTTGTACAAAGCCAGCTTATAGACACTTTTTGATATGGTGTGATATTGTTCACTTCAGACCAAAGTCCCACGATTTTCCCGAAAGAAGTCACACTCACACCATTAAGAATATCCGTAGTTATATGTAGCTTCTTTTTATTATTAGCTCCAATGTGATACTTTATTTGCACACCAACAAACACAGAAAAACTAAAGAAATTAAAAATCTAACAAATTAAGCTGCTACAGCATAGGGTGAGTGTCATAATAACCAAGATTAATTATATGGTAGCTAGAAACTCTCTGAAATGAAAAAGACAAAGGACAGTTTGGACTTACATCGTCGGGAGGTGGTAAACGGAGTAAGTGATGGGGAATCCAAGGGCCACTGCCCCCAAAATGGTCCACAGCCTCCTTCACTGACTCGAATGGCGGAGATGTGTCAATTTCCACTCTTGGGTTACAGATAATCTTCTTGGTTTCAGCCGCCGCCGATTCTCCATTTCCAGCCATAGACCTGAATAAAAAGATGAACAGAGAAATGAATGCTGGTTCGAATGTTGAAGAGAGTGAATGAGGAGTTAATTAACTAGCTGGGTGCCAAGTTATTTATGACAACGGTTCATTTATAGTATGAGAGCAGCAGGGTACGGTGCAGACTGCAGACTTATTATATGATAATTCTTTAAAATGAAAACTCTCTCAGTTTTATGATGTATTAAATATACCATTTTACTTTCTATATTAGGAAATATTTATCTTTAAATTTTTCATTTTGTAATCATGCAAATATCAATCATAAGTTTCAAAAGTTATATTTTTTTTACTCTATATCTAGTCTAACAGGTTAATTTAAAATGATCCGGGAGTATATATAATAAGCTCATATTCGTCGTCATAAAACAAAAAATACTACAAGAATAATAAGTAGTTTAAGATCACTCATTTTAAATTCTGATTTCGCCTTTTAGTTAGACAAATGGAATAGAGAAATGTAATGATATTTTCAGTGAAATTGAGAGGTTGATGAAGATAATGGCTGGGTTGTGATGGTGATGATTATGTTTGGAATAGTCAAAAAATAGGACCATTGTTTTTATCATTCCATCGTTTACAGAGCAGAAACCAATAATCCAAGTCGTGTTCAGTGAGAGCGTGTATGTGTATATGTGTGAGTGCAGATGAAAAAAAAGGAAGGAAGGGACAAACTAAAGCTTAAAGGGGAAAGTGGTCGTTAGTACATCAACTGTCATTAGGAAATTACTGAGAAAAGGAGTATAATAGGATGGATTTTCACTTTGTTCCTTAAATGGTATACCAAGGACCACAGGAAAATTAAAAATTCCTTTTATTTAACCAAAAAGTAAGATTTTTAATCAAAGTCTATTTTAGAAAAATTTGGGTTACTGATAACCAAGGAATTCCTTATTTTCTCAACAAATCACTTGAAAGGAAATAAAATTGACAAAAATATATTAAAATGATTGATTGAAAGCAGAAGAAAGTAATTGTATTTCAATACGAGTCCGAACGTGTCTTTACAAGTGAAATTTTCTTATCTTATATATGGGTTTACAAATATAACATTTCCTTCCCTTTATGGCTGAATCATTATGAGCATTAATGACATTAATGTACCATTATAATTGGCAATCGTAACTGTTCATGAAGATTCTGTAACGATTTTGATTCTCCTTCCTCATTAATTGGAGGTTCGCGAATCTTCTCTTTTTCATGTCTTGATACATTAACGCTCATGTCTCTTCATTGACTGATATAGGCTCGAGCATAGGCATCCTTTC
Organism: Nicotiana paniculata; assembly: GCA_005239505.1. Classification (NCBI taxonomy): domain Eukaryota; kingdom Viridiplantae; phylum Streptophyta; class Magnoliopsida; order Solanales; family Solanaceae; genus Nicotiana; species Nicotiana paniculata. Next base: position 3,945 of record ML353835.1, on the reverse strand, counting down.
ATTTCGTGAGTGATTTACTCGTACCCATTGTAACTCGTACATCTTTTGATTGTAATATTCCAATTGTCATCTTCTCATTGTTCCACGTATCATACCCTGTCAGCCAAATGTAATTCCACGTGCATTATTTATTTTCCACCAATACAGTAGTCCCTCCACTTGCCGAATATTCTGCAATTGAATATTTGGGAAGTGGTATGTATTTATGACGGGAATTTTTTTGCCGTCATTTCCCAAGCATCATGGCGTTTTCTTCAGAACCAACGCGTCGTATGTCACTTCCATTTAATGCATGTGCCACGTGGCTGTCGATGATTGGATTTGTGACTCCTCAGCGCTTTTTAAGGCTTTACTGCGACTGCGTCAGTCACAAAGTGACTGTTTAATTATGACGTTTCATTATGACTTACTTTATATGATGGTTGCTTCTTCTTATAAATACCTCTTGTGCCTTCAATTTCACGAAACCTTCATCTTACAGTGTTCTTCTTCTTCACTCGTTGTTATTATTTAGCACATATTGCTTCATTAGTTCTTTATACGACCATGTCTTTATCAAATCCCGATCCTCGCAAAGTGGTTATTATTGATAAACTTCCCCCTTCATCTGGTCATGTTAGGAGAAAAAGAGGTGGTAGATTGCGTAGTTTAGGATCTTCATCTATTCATGGTTCTACTTCTCAAACCAACATTATCAGTCCTCCTTCTTCTAGGACTAGGGCTTCTTCAACCCATAGATCTTCTGCTAGAAATAGGGAATCAAGTGAACTCATTTGTGAACCAACAGTTGATGAAATCATTCCTCAAGAATTTTCTTTTTCCTCTGATCGTGAATCGATTAGGAACCAAGTTACTTCTATGGCTTCCCATGATCGTGCTGATGTTTATCCTTCCCAAATTACTAATGGTTTGATTTCTCTTGTTCGAAGAGAATGCTACTGGAAATCTGATTTTCCAGTTTTAGTTCCTGGTTCAAACCAAAGGATAGATTCATATCAGGCTGGTTATTTTCTTTGTTTACACATATCATTTTACCTTAGGTTTCAGCCCACCTATTGACCCAGTGATCATATAATTTTGTCGTTTCTTTAATGTTTGTTTAGGACAGACTGGTCCCAGAGAGTTGTTGCATGTCTTCGATATCTATCCAATTTTGCATCCTTACCCTTCACCTTTCAACACTCGCTTCATCTTTATTTCCCTAAGTTATTTCGTTCAGTGGTTTTTACTCTCGTGGCTAGAAGCAAAAGTGTATTGGTTAGCCCTGAAGATGAAAGAGATCATGGCTGGTATGCCCGTTTCGTTGCTGCTCCCACAAGTGCATTAGTGGGTGAGGAAAATATACCCTTTCCAGAAAAATGGATTTTTGCATGTAAATTTTTTTTTATCTCTCTTCTTCTTTTATGAAGAAAGAAAAACTTACAATCTCGTTGTTGTTTTTTCCTTTTTAGCAACCATGGAAGTTTTTGAGGAGATACCTAACTTCCGTGCTTGGGTAGAGAAATTTTATTGGTTGCTCCCATGGATGGAAGGTCTTGGACATACCTTTCTCATAGGTTTGGATGGAAAGTCAAAACACACGGTATTCTTCTTTTTAATTTTTCTCCTTTCCTTTGTGTTAATTTAGAAGTTACTAACTTTTCTCCTCTGCTAGGGTTTCCCATTCGACGTGTCAGTCCCGCATCTATTACTTCATCAAGACTCTCTATGTCCCTTGCTCAAGAGATGGTTTTGAATTTTTCATCAAAGAGAAAAGTGGATGGAGCCCGTGGCTCTGAGGGTGATGAGGAACAAGAAGAAGGTTCCTTAGTGTGCATGCCTCGGGTTAGAAGGCACGTTATTTCAGATGATGAAGTCACCCCTCCTCCAAGTTCAGTTCCTTTGAATGAGCCTTAAAGTGCTAGTTTAGTGAGTTCTGATGAAGAGATGAATGCTCCCCTCGTGACTCTACTGATCAGCTGTTTACCCGTGGTTTTGATAGTGAAGATTTTGGTCTTGTTTCTGAAGAATTACCCCTTGCCTCTCATCCAGTGTCAGTCCCTATTAGTTCTCAGACTACCGTTCCTGTTGTTGTACTACTCCTCCCGTGGCTTCTTTCACTTCTTCAACTGTCCCTATTGCTACTACTTCTCATGTTGAAATTGGTATTTTAGTAGCAATAGGATGATGAAAAAAATTACCATATAAGTCCCTGAAGATGGTAATCTGTTGAAAAAATCTGGTCAAGCCGACGTATGGTTGAAACCTCTACTTGGCCCAGTTGAGAAATCGAAGTTGGAAAGCCACAACTCTTTGACATGGATGAATGATATTGTTCATTCATCTTTGAAGGTTCAAGTCTTAGCTTTTTCCTTTCGTTCCCTCGTGGTTATTTATTTTTGTTTGATAATCACTTCTTTCTTTTCTTTTGTAGATCAACTTGATAGGCACAGAGCTTTTGAAGAGAATTGTCCACGCTGAGCAGCTAGTCAACGATTATCGTATAGAGGCGGACAACTGGAAGGAACAATACAAGGGTCTTCAGTTGGAGAAAGAAGTTTTAGACGAAGTGAAGTGTGCTTTGGAACAGCAAGCAAGGGTGATGGCAGCAGAATTGGCAATTGAAAAATCCTCTTCCAGTCAAGTTGGAAAAGACAAAGACATCCTTTAGTCTTCATTTGCATAGCAACTTTCTAAAGCTACCAAAGAGATTAGGGGTTTAAAAGAACTCCTTAATCAGAAGGAGACGTATGCCGCGGAGCTTGTTCAAACACTCACTCAGGCTCAAGAAGACCTCTGTGCCTCTTCTGATAAGGTCCAATTGTTTGAGAGATCCCTCACCCCTTTGAAGGCTTCTTGTGATGCTTCTTTGATTGAAAGAGAAGAATTGAAGGCTGAAATTGAGCAATGGGAGAAGGACAACGAATCCCTTGAATATAAATCAACTCTTGATGTAAGCTGGGTTTTTTTGAACACCCGCATCGAGACTTTGATGGAATCTAGCCAGGAAGGCTTTGACTTAAATGCTGAAATTTCCAAGGCGAAGGAAACAATTGAAAAAACTCCGCAAAGTTAGAACTTTTCCTAACCTGAGGTCGGCGTTCCCGAAGGTGATGAACTTACTCCTGGTGAAGTTGGTGTTTAAGCCTCTTCTGCTCAAGTTGAATCTTCTCCCACTACTGATAGTGCTACTTTGAATTCTGTCCAATAGTGTTTTTTCATGACTTAGTTTGTTTTTTTGAACTTTTGATGGGAAGTTTTTATTTTATTTTTTGGAATGGTTGGTTTAGCTTTTACCCTTGGCTTGTTTTGGGGTTTGTTTATCAAACAATCAATTTGGTTTTAACTAAGTATATACTTAGTTTTAACCAAGTTTAATAAATGGTCTTTCGTTTAATTTGAGTTTCTGGTTTATTATTTGACTTGCATTTAAAAATGCTTTAATATTTCGTGATTTTGTTATAGACACAAATTTTTATAAAAGAGGGCCCTTTTATAAACGACACTAATGAAGAAGACGTTTCAACTTTATATTGGTGTAAGTATATGAGAGAAGTAGGAAAATACATATTTTGAAGAAGTTTCATGAGTAATTTGATGAATTTTTATGTTTTGAACTTTCGAATTATATAACACTTTACATGTATTCAAGTAACTTTTTGNAAAATACTACTGGTACTTATTCAATTTTCTCAATACTTTTGAATATAATTTGGTGAGGTTTACTAAATCTAATAACAAAATAATAAACTAGTAATTGACTAATAATTTAATGTAAACAATGATAATAAAGGTCTAAGGTTATGGTTCCCCCGTTGGTGAATTTTTTCTCGGATACTTCTTATAGCTTGATTAATCGTCTCAATCAATCAGGAACTCTCTATCTACCATAAATCTCTCTCTAGTATTTATGATAATTTACTAGACGCACTCTCTCAAGTTACGCTAGCTAGATTTCCTTACAGT
>ML353833.1:0-31786 GCA_005239505.1 Nicotiana paniculata | reverse complement strand
GTGGTGACTCTTAATGTAATTATGCTTAAAGAAGTATGGGGTAATAAGATTGATGTGAAGGTGGAGTTTGGCTTAATATAATTTTGAGGTTGAGCACTAAAGTATATGTATTAAAGTGCTTAAGGAGGTGTGGTCACTCTTATATCTAAATGTATCCTACCCATCCCGCAACCTACATTACAACCAAATAAAGTCTTACTTGATCCTAGACTGAATGAGCTCGATTAGTAGAGTAGTACACTACGGGCAACCCTATGGTACATCTTTTGTGGCATATGAATATTATTTCTGAGAGTGAGTGAATTATTTCTATCTTGACTTCCTAAGTGTTCTTAAATTTTATTGTGTGTGGAACTAGCTCTTTCATTTGGTGAGGGCACATGATTCGCGAAGGAAAGGTAAGGTTGTTGGCCTCTAAGTTAGAGTAGTGAGTAAATTGTGAATAAAGCATGGTATATGTGAGTCGACTATTAAGGCGAGGATGTCACACCTCTGTGCTTGAACTGTTTTAAAAATTCTTGGTATAACGTGTTAAGGGAATTGCTTAATAAGTTGTGTACATGAGTGTAGTTTTATTGCTCGAGGACGAGCAAAATTGTAAGTGTGGGGTGTTGATGTGTGGCTAGAATTCATGGTTTAACACGTTATGTGCCTTACATTTTATGTGTGTTAATGATAAAATACACTTTGTATGTGCCTAATGGATTTTATTTCATGTGTAGGTGAATTGGAAACGGAAGCCGAGTTGAATGGATGCACAAACGTTGAAAATACGGTCAAAAGTCAAAAAGGAGCGAAGCTGGCTATACCTGGGCGTTTGAGCTGTATAGCCTGGCCACACCAGGCTTTAGCCGGGCGTTTGGGCTATAAAGCCTGGTGAGGCCAGGCGTTATCCAGGTGCCAGAGCCCAAACGCCAGGCCTGGCCAGGCATTATCCAGGCGTTTGGCTTGTAACACCTGGCCCTTGATCCGGTCAAACCCTAGTTTGGAAGATTTTAAGTGTTTCCCGATTGGAATAGAAGTCTCCTACACTTTTAGGGTTTATCCCAAACATATAAATAGACCCAAAAACACAACTTTAGGGAGGAGAGGCCATTAGAGACAAGAGACGCATGTGGAATAGTACTCAGAGAAGCAAAACATTAATTTTTACATCTTTTATTCATTACTTTGTAGTTTAATTATGCAAGTTATTTTAGAGTTGATTATTATGAGCATGTTTAGTTAATTTCCTTAATCTAGGGTTTTGGTGGAAGCTGTTGGGGATGAACTTATTGTGATATTAATATAGTTTTGAATTGTTGATTAATCTCTATTTGTTCAACTACGTTCTTCTTGTGGTTGATTAAAAGGGTCCTCAATTAGGTGTTCCTATTTATTATGTATCTACTTGAGAGAGAGTGCGTCTAGTAAATTATCTTACTTACTTGAGAGAGATTTATGGTAGATAAAGTGTTCATGATTGATAGAGACAACTAATCAAACTATAAGAAGTATCCAAGAAGGAAGTTCACCGACGGGGGAAACCATAACCTTAGACCTTTATTACAATTGTTAACACCTTATTGTAGTTAATCTTTAGTTTTAATATTTTCATTCAGTTATAGTAGTTTAAACAACACCAAGTGAAAGTTTAGTATTCTGAAAGCTTGCTTGATACGTTAACTCCCTGTGGGATCGACTCTAGGCTTAATATCCCAGATTATATTTGCAACGCCCGTTTAGTCTTTTTATAAGACATAGTTGAGCTTGATCACTAATTCATGCATATAATCTTGTATTTAACATTAAAATGGGAGGAATTTACTTACCTAGATGTTGCATGAAGAAATCCTCTCTTGAAGCTCCTCCAAAATCGACCAAAGCAAGGAAGAAATGAAGAAATGGCCATAAATTTCGCCTATAAACTAATCTGCCAGGCCCCAATTACTCTCTGCGTCCGCATACCCATGTGCGCGTTCACAGAGCATCCTCGAGCCAACACTTTGCGATCGCGGTCCCTTACCCGCGTTCGCATAGGCCAAAGGGCCCACAGGACCCCAGCTCCTTTTTCCTCTATGCATTCGCACACCAGACCCTGCGATCGCATAGGACAATCCAGCAGCCTTCACCAATCCGTCAATGCGATCGCAAACAACTACCCGCGATCGCACATACCAAATCCAAGAAGCCTCCAAATCCTTCTATGCGATCGCACACCCACACACGCGATCAAATAAAGTATATACCTGTTGCACTCACACTAGAAAACCAGCAACCCTCTCAAGGCAAAAGTCGACCCGTTGAGCATCCGAAACACGCCCACGGCCCCCGAGACGTCAACCAAAACTACCAACCAGACCCAATACCTCATTCGAACTTAGTCGAGCCTCGAAATCACATCAAAAAATGCCGAAATCACGAATCGCAGTCCGATTCAAGCTTAATGAACTTAGAACTTTCAAACTTCCACATTTGATGCCAAAACCTATCAAATCATTTCCGATTGACCTCAAATTTTGCACACAAGTCATATTCGAGATTACGGACATGCTCCAACTTCCGGAATCACATTCCGACCCTGATATCAAAATTCCCACTTCCGGGTCGGATTTCTCAAAAACCTTCAAATTTCTATCTTTAGCCAAATGACCTACGGACATCCAAATTCACTTCCGATCGCTCCCAACTCCAGAATCACAATACAAAGCTATTCACAGACTCGGAATCGCAAACGGACACCAACATCACTGAAATGTGCTTCAGGACAAACTTAGGAAATTTCTTAAAAAATGATGACTTCCACAATATGCATCAAAACACTCCCGGGTTATCCAAAAATCGATCCGGACATACGCCCAAGTTCGAAATCATCATACGAACCTCCAGGAACCTTCAAATCCTGATTCGGAGGTCGTTTACTCAAAATTCCAAACTTAATTGATTCTTCACACTTAAGGCTTCTGAAATGAGAATTTTGTTTCCAAATCAACTCTAAACTTCCCGAAATTCAATTCTGACCACACCTAAAAGTCATAATACCTAAAATGGAGCTGCCCACGACTTCAAACCGCTGAACAATGCGCTAGAGCTCAAAATGAACGGTTGGGTCGTTACATTCTCCCCACTTAAACCGACGTTCGTCCTCGAATGTGCCAAGAAATGCTTTGGAGTTGTCTGGAATCACTGTTTAACACCCCGAGCACCTGTCCGTGCTACCACAACCCAGTTAATTACATTAGCTTGATCAAATCTGAAGATTTCTTCTTTTATCCATGTAATAAGCTAAAAATTCATTCAAACACCTGAAATTTCTCTACCAGGCCTAGTTCCAATATATAATCACTGTATCAACTACTACACGATGTACCAGAACATGACTGCATACCTTTGCTGAATCAGCACCACGCACTGCAAGATTCATCATCTAACCACAAGGACGTTCCCTGAACCTTTATATCCAATATTCCACGAGTCTGATGCTCCCTATGCACCTCGTGATATATATACATACATCCTGCTATAATGTTGACGATACCACCACAACGGAGGAAATGTGTATAAATCCATACCCAGCTGTAGAGTTAACAAATCACTAAATACCTCATCTGGACTAGAATCATCACCTCATTATGAACCTGAATAATGGTATTTGTTCTTTAATATCCACTTCATATACCCTTCTCGCACGGATCCTTGATCCGATAATCTCGTCTCCCCCAGTATGAATTGCTCAGCCAACAAATCACCCCAAATATAACCAACTGCCTCACATGATACTACATCGCGCCAATAGGTCGTAACTCGAACATGATAAGAAGAAACGACTCAGGAAGGGACTAATAAACTCACGCAACTAATATGAACTTTTCTCAGAAAATAGGAAGTAAAACATAAGAAAATAAATATACATTAACCCTTCTCATCATCACACTGTTTCAGCATGCAACCCTCTCCAAATAAAATACTCGTGGTGACATGCCACTCGATCCCATTATAAAACTCACATAAGGAAATATACACAGAGCTGAATTGCCCACTATCACACATTACCGAATATCAGTCACAAGCACGCTAAGTGCATAATACCATCCTAGAGAGACTGATAAAGCCTCATGCTACAAAACTCAAGCACAACTGAGGTGTGATATATACATATATAATCTGGATCTCAAGAGCTATCGTGCTCACATAACATCCCCACTATGCGGGAACTCAACACATAGGAAATTAGCAAGCCGTTTCACAACTCACACAGCATAATCGTATTATCACATGAACTTGACGAATACTGAACAACATATGATGTTCTAATACCTTTCCATGAAAAAGCACTCTATTCAAATGAACATGCCTGGCTCCTACGGATCCCATAATCATAGTTAAATTCATCCAAAAACATCGAGTCTACCTTGCTCGCACCGAACTAAGATAAAAGCTTTGCCTGAATCCACGTTAACCCACTTCCTCTCATAATATGCAAGAACAACCATCATAGCTAGGACAAACACCCCACAATCCACAACCAAATAAGTTGAACGCCCTTCAGACATAAATTCTCAAATAAACAATATTGCACTTCCTTATACTCAGTCCAAATATTCAATCCTTCAAGTGACTGCATGTCACACTTATACAATCTTTTCGCAGTCATGCTTCCACGACCGTCCACACAAGGCAACAAGACACATCAAGAACCGATGACTAGGGTATAAAGCCTCTTCCACCGAATATCAATTTCAGGTGACACTGAAGATAACACCAGCTTACTCTGAACCTTTCAAATCCCTTTTTCTTGCTCTTTCGAGCTCATGACTTCCTTGTTAACACCAAACCGCAAATCTCGATTGTTATTCCCAGTTACATACTACTTACCGCACCTAACATGCCAATATGAGGTAGAAAGAATTCCATCATAACTGTTGAACCATCAATAGGGTGAACACTTCATCATATAGAAATCTTTTACTTAACTCAATTTAGGAGTACCATCTCAACACACGAGTGAATTCCCACAATCACCTAACATGCAAATCCATAAGTAGTAGTCTATACCAACATAACCTTTTCAGGGTCCGCCTACACCTGACAGGTCATAACACTCAAATGCTCCCACATGAAATCCATTACGACGACTGACAAGCCCCGCACACACCAGCACAAACCACCTACATAACTTAATCACATCGAAGGAACTGATACTGCCTAAAATGTGCCATTTCAACCATGGCTAATCAATCTATCTTCTTTCAATCATCTTCAATTGCCTCTGGAATAATAGCAACTTCCTTCCACTCATAGAAAACTCAACCCTCACTCATCCCGAGTGACCTTGATTCACGAGACTACGTTGCCTAAATCCCGCAATTCGTCTCATACCCTCCTGAAAATCTTTCTATAATCCGGAGTTCATTTCTCTCACTCCTCCAATACTATCTTTCATGCTGAAACATATCATAGAATATTCCAACCATCTTCCCTTTTCTCAAAAATTACTCTGCAAAAGCTCGCTTCTCGATCACACTGCTGCCTGAAACCCTTAAACGCCTTCTTAACTTTTGAATTCACCAAGACCGCTATTGAGAGTCACCCACTCTGACTGGCCCCAAATACCATCAACTCCAAGGCTCTTCTATCATATGAACACCCTTTTCCCTGAAGAACGTGACTGAGTCACTATCCTTACAACTTGCTCATGCCTTAAGCATAAATTCTGAATCTTCCAAAGCTTAACCCTGGCCCGACAGGGCCAACTTTTGCCCACATTCATCAAATCCCACGGACAATCACCATCTTACTCCTTTCCCTTAGCTGTAATAACTTTCCAACACGCCGACAATCCGCAACCCTATGATAACACAACCCTGCGACCCAACTGCAGATGGTGGGACTTCCCCACTTAGCCCGATGCTATTCCTTGCACCACTCTAGACCCTGCCGAGATCCTTTCTCCTTTGAAAACATGATCTTGCTCAGCCAGTCCGTCCAATTCCTCCAAATTCTCTTGCCAGCACTCCCCAAATACTCAAACTCTCTAGCCTCATTCGCACATTCTGCCTCCTACCGAATAACAACTAGAACCTTTCACAGATACTTTCCAACAATGCCACCGCTAACGTATTCATAGGAGATTACCCACCTGTGGAAATCACCTGCGGACATCTTCCAACGATGCTGAAATGCACGCTCTCTGTGACTTTAATACCCCATCCTACGCCTTGCTTCACTTACCAACTTTATTAGTCCGTCCGCTCCTCATGGACATCTATTAAATGCGCGACAACATCTTCAAATTCCAAGCTATGTTGTCCCTCCCCCACTTTGAGACTGCTCGACTTCCGCTTCTTACACATGGCCTCCTAGAAGTGGAGCCACCGCCTAGCCTCACTTCAGGACCATTCTCTGCCACCCACATTCTTCAATACTTCTTCTCAATACTCTGACTCCACGCAACCGAAGAAACTATAGCACCTACAAACTTAACACATTCCATTTGATCAATGACGACGACTTCGAGTCATAGGTGCATATCCCACCCCACTTGAAGACACCCAGCCTTACTACTTTATTAACCCCAACTGGACCACTCGTAACCCAAATGCCTTTCCTCTGCCGGAACTAAAATACCGAAATGTCAAAATCACACTCTGAGAAGACCTCCCTTCAAACCATTGATCACCCCAACATATGGGCAATAATTATATCATCATATCGACATCACATGATAACCAATCGCAAGCATCATCACTACCTGAACATATCCTTAACACTCTCAGAAACACAACTACCGAGCTGAAACAACATATTATTCTTTTGCAGGGCCATAGCAATAGCCCCAACCAATTATACATGGAAACATCTCGAATTACATCTGTAGGACCATTTAAATTCCTCAAATTCCTGATCCATAGCAAGCGCTTTGCGATGCGTAAGATTGACTAGGAATAAACATAAGCATAAGGCTCAAAGGAATCAAATCGCAAGATGAGGAATCAAGAAAGGAAGTCCTCCTAACAACCCTGTGGCCTCTCGAAGATAAGTAGATACTTCTCCGTACCGATCCGCAAGACTCTACTAGACTTGCTCATGTCTCGTGAGACCTAAGGGAACCTAGTGCTCTTATACCATGTTGTCACGACCCAAAATCCATAAGGTCGTGATGGCGCCAGACATCAGTGTCAGGCAAGCCAATCATTAATTAATTGAAATAAATTTCCGGTTTTAACATTTATGAAAAACATTTCCTTTTACTTTATTACATATTAACCAAATAAAATCTGTTAATTTAAAACAATGGTTTGAATACTACGCCTTAGAAAATATATCCCAACACAACCCAGAACCCGGTGTCACAAGTACATGAGCAATTTCTAAGAATTTATACAATCATCACAAAGCCTGTCCGAAATATAAATTGGACAGGGAAATTTAAAATAATGTAATAAATATAGTACGAGAGAGACTCTGTCAGTTGTGGATCGCCTCCGGATGATGCAGCTCGCCTAAGTCTCCGACTTCTCCACATTTCTATGAAAGTACCTGTGCAATAAATTGCACAACAAGTGTAGCATGAGTACAAAAACAACGTGTACTCAGTAAGTCGCCCGCCTAGCCTTAGAGAGGTAGTTACGAGAGGTCGAATTAGACACTCACTAAGGGCCAGCAAATTAATCAACAGCATATGATGAACATGGTAGGCATGTAAAGGTAGTAAAGCAACGATATGTATATAAGGCACTGAAATCCAAGTAAATACTTGAAATAAACAAACAGTTACCACTTCTTCATTTTCCCCCAAATATTTTAAATAAACAATTTCTTCTTTGTTTTCCCCCAAATATCTTTTCACTATTAAAAATCCATGAAAAGCATTTAACAATTTAGCATGCGCATACGGGATAAGGACAACCGGCGTGAGCCGTCATAATAATCATTGATGTGCACTTCCGAGGATCAAATGGCCCGTACCAAGAGTGCACCTCTCAATATAATAATCCTCTCTGTGCACTGCAGAGTGTCGAACGGCCAGTACCATAAGTGCACCTCTCAATATAATAATCATGCCTATGCACTGCCGAGGATCGAACGACCCGTAAAAAAAGTGCATCTCAAATAAATAGTCATGTCTATGCACTGTCGAGGATCGAATGACCCATACCAAAAGTGCATCTTTCAATCCGCCGTGGCGTACAGCCCGCTCCCATGCGAGTGTGGGAAATAACACTCTGATCGCGGAATGTATATTGTGAAGCGGTCACATGTAGTCAGTCACAATCAACAGTCCACCCGAAATACGCCGGGAAAACAAATACTAAAGTAAATGAGAGATTTCTCTTTAAAACCCATAACATAGTGTTTAAATACTTTTTCGAAATTCACTTGCCAAGTTTTTCTAATGTCTAATAATACAACCTTATCCGGAAATACAATTGTCCGCGAAGGAAATCAATTCTCTTTTTAGATGCTTAAAAAAATAAACTATAATCTTCTTTAGTCATTAAGTTATAATTTCAATTATATTAGCAGTCTAACATTGCATACAAGATCACGGGTACAACAGGTAAGGCATGCTAGTGGGTCCTAGGCTACCCGGACATGGCATAATAGTAGTTACGCGCGGACTCACATCACCTCGTGCGTACGAAGCCCCCGCAGATAGTAACAGATACTTAATTAGTTAACCTAGGGGGAAAATTCCCCCTTACAAATTTATAAAGGAGACTTACTTCGCTCTGAAATTCCATAACCGGCCTCCAAGCCCTTCCGAGGACTCAAATCATTGCGCAATGCTCCGAAACTATCCAAACAATGACAAACCAATGAAAATATACTCTAATATTTGTAACAATTCCAAATTATATAATGCCCCAACTCTGCTAAGTAAAATGACCAAAATGCCCTCGGGCCCACATGCTCGAAATAAAATTTCTCAAATATACATTCTACTCATAGCTTTACTAGTTCAAATATATAATTTACTCTAAATTCCATGCTCAAATTCGTGGCTAAAAATCCAAATTACCATTTTCTAGGTTCCTTTAAGATTTCCCAATTTCCATCTCTAGTTCATGCATATAATCTTGTATTTAACTTAAAAACGGGAGGAATTTACTTACCTAGACATTGCATGAAGAAATCCTCTCTTGAAGCTCCTCAAAACTCGACCAAAGCAAGGAAGAAATGAAGAAATGGCCAAAAATTTCTCCTATAAACTAATCTGCCCATGCCCCAATTACTCTCTGCGTTCGCATACCCATGAGCGCGTTCGCAGAGCTTCCTAGAGCCAACACTCCATGATCGTGGTCCCTTACCCGTGTTCGCATAGGCATAAGGGCCCCCAGGCCCCCAACTCCCTGCGATCGCATAGGACAATCCAACAGCCTTCACAAATCCTTCTATGCGATCACAAACAACTACCCCCGATTGCACAGGCCAAATCAAGGCAGCCTCGAAATCCTTCTATGCGATCGCACACCCACTCACGCGATCGCATAGAGTAAATACCTGTTGCACTCACACTAGAAAACCATTAACACTCTCAAGGCAAAACTTGACCAGTTGAGCATCCGAAACACGCCCGGGGCCCCCGAGACCTCAACCAAAACTACCAACCATACCCAATACCTAATTCAAACTTAGTCGAACCTCAAAATCACATCAAACAATGCCGAAATCACGAATCGCAATCCGATTATAGCTTAATGAACTTAGAACTTTCAAACTTCCACATTCGATGCCGAAACTATCAAATCACGTCTGATTGACCTCAAATTTTGTGCACAAGTCATATTCAACATTACAGACCTGCTCCAACTTCCAGAATCTTATTCCGACCCCGATATCAAAATTTCCACTTCTGGTCGGATTTCTCAAAACCTTTAATTTTCTATCTTTAGCCAAATGACTCCAAAATGACCTACGGACATCCAAATTCACTTACGATCGCGCTCCCAACTCCAGAATCACCATACGAAGCTATTCCCAGAATCGGAATCCCAAACGGACATCAACATCACTGAAATGCGCTTCAGGCCAAACATAGGAAATTTCTTAAAAAATGCTGACTTCCACAATGTGCAGCGAAACGCTCCCAGGTTATCCAAAACCCGATCTGGGCATACGCCCAAGTCCGAAAATCATACGAACTCGCAGGAACCTTCAAAGCCTGATTCGGAGGTCGTTTGCTCAAAATTCCAATCTTAGTTGATTCTTCCAACTTAAGGCTTCTGAAATGAGAATTTTGTTTCCAAATCAACTCTAAGCTTCCCGAAATTAAATTCCGACCACACCTACAAGTCATAATACCTGAAATGGAGCTGCTCACGATGAACTCGTCACCTCGCGTACGCACTCATCACCTCGCATGCGCGGACTAGAATCAACACAGAAGACTCAATCCTAAGGGTTAGTTCCCCCACACAAAGTTAGGCAAGATACTTACCTCAAAATCAACTAAAACAACTTCAAAATACATATAAAACGTATAACGAACTATTACGAATAATAAAGTCTCAATCTTTATAATATTATAAAAAATCGACCCAAAAGTCGACCCCCAAGGCCCGCACCTCGAAACCCAATAAATTTTACAAAAACCAATTACTCATTCCGATACGAGTTCAAACATACTAAATTTATCAAATTCCGATACCATTTGGCCCTTCAAATCGTGATTTTTAATCATACAAATTTTCTTTCAAAACCCACAATTCCATCAACCCAAAACACAATTTAAATGATAAAAACAAGAAATAATTCATGAAATATAATTGATTCTAGTGGAAGAACACTTATCCATTCTATTTGTGTGAAAAACCCTCAAAGAATCGCCCAAAATCGAGTTTTAGAAATAAAAATATGTTTAAAATGGTGAAACCCTCGATTTTTGAAACTTATATACTGCCCAGGTGTTTTGTTCAGCGCGATCACGGAAAACGAGATGCGATCGTGTAGTGAAAAATATCACTGGCCAAAGAAAAATTCTACGCGATCGCAAGGAGAACACTGCGATCGCATAAAAGGAATTTTGTTGCTGACCCACTTGCACTATGAGTTCGCGGCAGTGTACTTCCGCGATCGCGAGTGAACCTGTATGATCGCAGTGAAGGAAAACTGGGCGGGTCCAAACAATGCTATGCGATCGCGATTACCTCTATGCGATCGCATAGAAGGAAACAAGAAGAGGGCAATCAGCAGTTCAAAAATAGGAAAAAATTGACCCGAACCCCATATGAGTCTCACCCGAGGCCCCCAAGACCCCATCTAAATGCACGAACGAGTCTTATAACCTAACACAGACTCGTTCGAGGTTTAAAACCACATAAATTAACACTAAAACAATAAATTAAACTAGAAATCAATAAAATTTCTCAAAACATCTATAAACATTAAGTTTTGCATTTAAGGTCCGAATCACATCAAACTAAGTCTGTTTCTTATGAAATTTCACAAATAACACATATAAGTCATATCGAACTTGTATCGGGCTCCGGAACCATGATACGGGCTCGATATCACAGGTTTCACCTCAAAATTCATTTCAAAATCCTTTATATTTTTCAGAAAACAATTTTCTTTAAAAATTCATTTCTCGGACTTGGGACCTCGGAATTCGATTCCGGGCATACGCCCAAGTCCCATATTTTGCTACGGGCCCTCCAGGACCGTCAAATCACGGGTCCGGGTCCGTTTACCAAAAATGTTGACCGAAGTCAACTTTATTCAAATTTCTAATACAAAATTATCATTTTTATCAGTTTTTCACATAAAGGCTTCACGGCTACACGCCCGAGCTGCACATGCAAATCGAGGTGAGATATAAGGAGTTTTTCACGACCTAGGAACATAGAATTAGCTAGAAATATACGGGATGACCTTTTGGGTCATCACATCTGTAGAACCACAATAGAACCGCACCCTCCATGCCTAAAACCAACGAATCGCCACTACCCGAAGCAGGGACGGGTAACTCCTGAGTCATCCCAAAGCACATATAAGCCCAATCCACTAACTGACACCCCTCACAATAGCACCACGGAGCCAATCAACCCGACTTAGTGAAAAACACTTATCTGTACTGGGCCTGCTATTGAACCACGAATCAATCCGGTTATACCTAATCGACAAATGACCCTCCGAAGGTCCAAAATGACTGAATCTGAACAACACACACTAGCATCAAACTAACCTTAGTTACGTCTCTACACCCTTCCACTATGAAATCTTCTACTCATCCGAGTTTCCAGTTCCCAAACCCTCAAAGCACACAAATCACATATCTGATCTCAACCCCGTCGCTTGAAAGTCTAATACTCCTCCAATATGCGATCACACCGCAAGGAATACCCCTACAACTCGTAGGTGCTACAAGGCCATATTTGAATACTCACAACCGAACAACAAGGAGAGTGTCGCTTCACCATTGAGGTACCCATAAATCAAGACATAGAGCATCTTCTAAAACTTACGCCTTCATCGATCCATACCTAAAAAAAATAATGTCATCTATCTGATCATCTGAGATAGTCCGTGCTACCTAAGAATTTAGGACTTCACCTTTTTAAACTACATCGAAGTCGACCATACTGAGCAATAACAAATCAACTCGAGTCTCCAGACCCCCAATACACCACACATGAATAGCACACACACAGTCCATAACAACAGTATCACCTCCAGGGCGAACATATGAATAGATGAACTAAAGACTCATGGGCATATTTAGAGAATGGGAAAAATATGATGAACATATGAATATGAAGAACTGGGATCAAATAAAACTAAAGCATCTTGTGACAGATTGAAACAATATTTGGGATCACGGCATCTGAAGCAATAGCATCTTGTCAAGCTGAAAGTGCATAGAATCAGTTCTAATCACCACCAGATCGACCTCCCCCTCTAGGGCGACCCAATATGCCTGATCCCCACCATTAGTTGCCTGGGCGGGTGGTGCCGTAATTGGGACTGAAGTCGCAGGATGGCTCCTCTACTGATAAGTACCTCCTGTAAGATGGGGAAAAACCTCTTGATATGGCCCGCATCTCCACACTCGAAGCAACCCCTCTCAAAAAATGTCACTGGGGACTGAAGGGAACCCTTAGCACCAGGATAACCACTAGAAGAAACAAGCATAGATGAACCCTGAACCGATGGTGCACAAGATAAACTCTGAGCTAGCAGAGCACTAAATGATGGGTGCCCCTGATGCGAACCGTGAGGATTATGACCAGCTGATCCACCACGATAACCTGCGCGATCTCGCTTAGCCTGCCTGAATGGACGGCCTCTGCAGTGTCCTCCTGAAGGAACACCACCAAAACTACCAGATCCTCGAGGACTCTTGTCCTCTCTCTCATCCCGCTCCTGGCGACAGACTGACTCAATCTCTTGAGCAATATCAACAACCTTCTCAAGTAGCATCTGATACCCTCTCTCTAGTCATAAGAATACGAAGCTGACATGTGAGGCCATCCACAAACCTCCTGATCCTGTCTCTGTCTGTAGGCACCAACCAAATAGCATGACAGGAAAGCTCTGAAAATCTCATCTCATACTGCGTCGCAATCATATCACCCTGACACAACTGCTAAAACTGTCGTGCGCAGCTCCTCTCTGCGGGGCTGTGGTACATACTTCTCTAGGAAGAGAGTGGAAAATTGCTACAGGGTAAGGGGAGTTTCACCAACAGTCCTAAACCTCTCATAAGCCTCCCACCAAGTAAAGGCGTCTCCCGAGAACTGTAAAGTAGTAACGAGACCCCACTGGTCTGCAATATCCCTCTTGTACGAAGAATCCTCTGACACTTGTCAAAGAAACCCTACGCATCCTCGCCCTCAGCACCACTGAAAGTCGGAGGCTGAAGTCTACCAAACATCTCCAACCTGCGCTGCTCGTCATCTTTCATGACGGGAATAACAAAATCCTGAACAGGCACAACCAGCTAGGCTGGAGTTGCCCCCGGTGTCTGAAGTCCCTGAACAACCTACTCAGGTGTACGGACGACGGGAGTCCGAGTGCCTCCCTCAGCCTGAGAAGCATCTACTGAACTAGAAACAGCGACCGCCTTTGCAAGACTGGTGCACACAGTCAAAATCTTAGCTAAGGTCTCCTGAAGACCCTGAATAACAATAGGAATTGCCGGTGCCTGAGCCGGTCCCATCGGAACATCAGTGGTTGGGACCTGATCTAGAATAACTAGAGGGTCCACAGGTACTAGCTCGGTTGCTGCACGGGCCACATTCCTCCCTTTACAATGGCCTCGGCCTCTCATGGGCCCTACTGTTGTCCGGTCACCCTGATCAGTAGCGCGTCTCCTCACCATCTGTGAGAGAATGAAAAAATAGAAGTTTAGTTTCTAGAATCAACAGAATCGCACGACAGCCTCTCGAAGATAAGTACAGATGTCTCCGTACCAATCCGCAAGACTCTACTAAACCTGCTCATGACTGGTTAGACCTATATAACCTAGAGCTCTAATACCACTTGTCACGACCCAAAATTCCCCGTCGTGAGGGCGCGTATCGTGAAATCAGGAAAGCCACCCACTTCATTTAATTTAACGTTTCTTTCAGAAAGATCACTATATTTGTAGCAGAAGTCTCATTTATAAAACATTTAAAAGTTGAAAATCATTAAGACACAAATAAAATAAATCCCAGCACTAGTGTCACAAGTCATGAGCCATTACTACTACAAATGTCGAAATAAAACAGTGGACAACAACGTCTAAAATAATAAAGTACGTCAGGAAGACAAATAAGCAGAAAATGAGGCTGCGATCGCCAGCTGCTACCTCGAAGACTCCAAATGAAACTCTATCAGTAGATCAACAATCGCTACCGGGTCCCGATGTACCTGAATCCGCACACAAGGTGCATGGGTAACGTGAGTACACCAACTCAGTAAGTAACAAGCCCAAACTACGGGCTGAGAGGTAGTGACGGACAAAACCTCCCGGTTCACAACAGAATACTTTAAGCAACAACGTCGACATGCTTGCAGTATAATAAAATCAATTCAAGTAATATGATGAATGCAACTTCCACAGTTCAGGATATTTATAACACAATTTCTACTACATGCATATGCATCAACTGTATAAAATGCAAAATGTGCTCCCACCCTAAGATACACGTCCACTCAATACTATATATGGCTTGACGGCCTAGGGAAGATCCATCCCAGAATACGTACCTACATTACTGATATTAATCGCTCAGTACCGAGGGAAAATATGCCAATCCAGCCTCATGGAGACAATCCATCTCCGAATATAAACACTTCGGACAAGATCATGTACAGGGAGGATCCATCCCTCAAATATCACTGTGCTCACTAAGGGTGTGTTACAGACTCCGGAGGGGCTCCTATGACCCAAGCGCTACCATATGCCTGATCCTGGCATAATTAAAATAACATGTTGCGGCGTGCAGCCCGATCCCACAAATGTCACTCAATATCAAGCTCTCGACCTCACTCAGTCATCACTCTCTAGTCTCGCTCACACGGGCTCACAATGCATGAACTAGCCCGAATCAATGATATAACGAGTAAAACGACAATTACCGACACTGAGACATGATATGATATGCATTGAGAGGACAGGATGTATAATATCAATGAAACACATGAGATGACAGCAATAAATGACCACTTGGGTCTCAGCAATATCAGCGTGAAGCCTTAACATAATGTCTTGCATGATTTCAAGCATGGTTTGCATTAAGACGACCGTTCGGGTCTCAAAAGGATCGGCGTAAAGACTTAACATAATATCTAGCATGATTTCCAACACGTTTAATTTATTCACATTGATAGAAGCACAAATATTAAGAAGAAAGAACTACTAAACTGTGCCATGGAATGAACCAGATCACAAGTCTCACGGTGCACGCTCGCACGCCCGTCACTTGGAATGTGCATCATCCAATTCTAATCACATAACACGTAGTTCGAGGTTTCGAACCCTTAGAACCATGTTTGGAAGCGTTACTTACCTCAATCAAGCCAAAACTCTACTACGAAATGCCCTTTCCGCTCAGCTCTGCCACAAATCGCTCCGAATCTAACCAAAATCAGTATTATATCATTAATATATACCAAATGAGTGAAGCCCACATCAAAATTATCAAATTACATCACAAATCCCGAAATTGATCAAACCCGGCTCCCCGGGCCAACGTCTCAGAATCCAACAAAAATCACAAAACTAGAATCCTTATTCCCTCACGAGTCTAACTATATCAAATTCATTAAAATACGACATCAAATGGTCATTCAAACCCCCCAAAATGAACTCTCCCTTTTTCCCTCATTTTTCACATAATTTCCATCTCAAATCACAAATTGAACGATGAAATTAAAGGCATAATCATGGAGTTTAACCAAAACCAAGTGAGAAATACATACCCCGATCAACTCTCTGAAAACCCCTTCAAAAATTTCCTAATCTCGTGGTCTCTAGCTCAAAATATGAGAAATAGGTTCAAACCCTCGATTTGGATTTTTAATATTGCTACCCAGGTCTTTCTTCATTGCGATCGCATCAACTTCTACGCGATCGCGAACCACTACCCCTAATTACCTTACGCGATCACAGACAAATCTCACGCGTTCGCGATTAAAGGCCACACAACCCTAATGTGTTTGCATCCTCTCTCACGTTTTCGCATAGAGCAAACGATCAACCTACACTCGCTCCCTCTCTTCTATGCAACACGACACTGACCACGCGTTCGCAAAGCACAATGCCACACTGAAACGCGATAGCGGCCTAGCTTATGCGATCATATAGAACAAACTCACAGAGCCCCTAGCTAAGCCTATGTGATCGCTAACACACACATGTGATTGTATAGAGGAACACCAGAACAAAACACCAGCAAAAAAATTTGCCAACTTCAAAACCACTAATTAGTCTGTTAACCACCTGAAACACACCCGAGGCCCTCGACAACTCAACCAAACATGCCAACACATTCCATAACCTCGTTCAAACTTAGTTGAGCCTTCGAACCACTCAAAACAACACTGAATCACCAAATCTACCTCGGCTTCAAGCCTAAGAACTTAGAAACTTCTAAATTCCACAACCAACGTCAAAACTTATCAAATCGCCTCCGAATGACCTGAAATTTTGCACACACATCCCAAATGACATACGAACTTGTTCCAACTTCCGGAATCCCATTCCGACCTCGATAGGTAATTTTCCACTGCTAATCGGAACTCGCTTAAAATCCAATTTCACCAATTCAAGCCTAATTCTACTCCGGACCTCCGAAAAACATTCCGAACACACTCCTAAGTCCCAAATAACCTAGTGAAGCTATCCGAACCATAAAATCCAAATTTCAAGATCATTTACCTATAAGTCAACTTTTGGTTGACTTTTCCAACTATTCACCCAACTTAAGAAACTAAGTTTCTCATTTCTCACCAAAACCGCTCTGAACACGAGCCAAAAAATATAACACAACATGGTAGAGCTGAGTAACACATAACAATCCAGAAATAGGGGAAACGGGGCTAAACTCTTGGAACGGCCGGTTGGGTCATTACTGTGATCATATTCAAGAACCCATGGATAATATGGATATCCATGTTATCCGTAATATTATTTGCCGGTTAATCCATTTTTTCCATATTAAATATGAGACGAGTCGGATAATTTGTTCATTGTTTGTGTTACCGGTGTTCGACCTGCCCATATCCGAACTGACCCACTCGTTTGCCACCCTTAATTAAGCCATTCCTTGTCGAAACATATATGGAATACTATCAACTACTAAGACTTTCAATTAGTAAGAAAGATATTATCTGATTTTCATCGATTAATCACATAATTAGTACTTTTAGTAATCTCCCACATAGCACTAGAAGTTAAATTATACTGTGACGAAGTATATGTGATTTCTCAAATCTTGTACTTTTACATAATGACACATTGTACTCAAACTCAAGAGATCAATCTATGATGGAATCTTCTTGTTGGTTATTCATAAACAACTAAGGGGTTGATGTGGGGCTATAATTCCATTGATTCGTACATTATGTGCCTTGGATTTTACATGCTTTAATGATAAATTACACTTTATTTGTGCGTAATGGAGTCTATTTATGTGTAGGTGAATTGGAGAGGAAAGTAGAACAAAAGGGATAATTAAACGTTGAAAATGTGCTCGAGAACAGTGAAAAGGAGATACCCGGCGAGGCCAGGTTGAAGCTGGCATTAGGCTAGCGAGGCCAGGCAAAAGCCAGGCTACACCAGGCGTTAGGCTGGTGACACCAGGCCTGGGGCCAGGTCTATTCCGAGTTTTGAAGCTTTATTTCGTCTCCTGGTTTAACTAGGACTTGACCTACACATTTAGGTCTTCTCCTACACATATATATAGACCCAAAAATGCCACTTTGAAGGGAGTTTTAGCTACCAGAGGCAAGGATATCATGTGGATAATCTTTGGAGGAGAAAATCATAGAGTTGTTCATCCCTTTTTCTTTTCTTTGTAATTTGTTTATGCAAAATACTTAAAAATTTCTACTACGAACATGAGTGGCTAAACACTCTAGTTCTGAGGTTGTGATTTACCCATGAATATTATTGTTTAACGCTAGCTTAACCCTGGTTACAATTCACTAATATATGGTTGTTTCTTCAATTCTGTGATTAATTGGCTCGCCAATAGTTA
This sequence comes from Nicotiana paniculata, assembly GCA_005239505.1. Lineage (NCBI taxonomy): Eukaryota > Viridiplantae > Streptophyta > Magnoliopsida > Solanales > Solanaceae > Nicotiana > Nicotiana paniculata. The sequence goes on along the minus strand of ML353833.1, from coordinate 13,118 downwards.
GGTTCTAGTTACTATCTATGCTATTCTTGGAAAAGCCATGTTTAGATTAGAGAACAATTGAAGAGAGCATGATCTTAACTCTTATGGGTGGCGGATTTGTGGTTAGGATAGGAATATACCTAGTCACCATACTTAACTAAATATCATAATTTAATGCGTTCTTGACAGATTGATTCCGTAGGAATATAGGCGTTAATCTATTTTAAATAAGCGAGTAGTACTTCGGGAGAAGGCTATGAGAGAAATTATCGATTAATTAGCAACCACGAGTGAATTGTATGAAAGAGAGAGTTAACTAGAGCACAATAGGATTGGTGAATCGATCACAACCCTGGAAGACTTGTAACTATTGAATACATAACAATCATTTTACTACATAATAATTTAGTTATTACTTCGAATTATAATTTAGTATAATGACATTCTTGAACTTGATTTTGGCTTGACTAAATAATAATTTTTGTTATTTTAGTGGGTAGTTGATACAAATATATGTGGGTTCGATATTTGACTTATCATTTTATTACTTGTACGATCACGTATACTTGCGTGTGCGCTTGGGAGAAATAGGGGTCTATTTACTGCTCATTACCCATAGCTGCAACATATAAAGAAGTGGATCGTTAAACCTTTACCCTGCATCTCGGCCTATTTTTTATATACTAGTAAACATCAGACTTAATATTTTTATCTTCACAAAAGTTGTAGATCTATTCTACTGAATTATTAGAGAGCTTATTACCTTTTTTTTAATTCTTGTCTAATTTCTTTTTCTGAATCATTGAAAGAAACATCATTTTATTATACATGTTGTCTAAGTATACAATAACACTTGGACCTCTTATATACTCTTTCCGATCCATAATAAGTGATTAATTTACCTTTTTTATTTTCAAAGAAGAAAAATATATTTTGCCCAAATGTCCCAGCTGGGGGTATTATGGTAACTTCGCACAACTTTTAAGGGCATAATTGATATTTAGTCACTTTCGCTTTCCAGATATACCCTTTAGTATTTTTTATTATTTTTCCTCTAATTCTCTCTCATCAGTTTAATGATTTTACCTTCCCCATGCCTCTTTCACATTTACACATGCATGCTACATTATTTTTAATAAAGCAATTTTTACTCATATACATGTATTATACCATTTAAATAAAATACACTAAAATACACGCATAGTATACAAAAAAAATGCGATTAAATTACTGTATTTTCATTTCTATATTACTGTATCACTAAACTAAAAAAAATACCATATACTTTCTAACCCTTCTATATTACTGTATCACTAAACTAAAAAAATACTATCTACTTTCTAAACCTAACACTTAAATATACAGTGCTTCAACCAAGAAGTTTATACAGCCCCCATTGAAATTTCTATCTTTGATTTTTTTTCTCCTTCTTCATCTCTTATCTTTTCTTATTGTTAGATTAAGGAATGGACCACTGGTAGAGGAATAATGCTTCAAAGGTTTATGTAGTATTTTGTGGTAAGAGGCCTGGATTGTACAACTCTTGGAATTAGTGTGCTCCTCTGGTTATTGGTGTCATGTGCAGCATCTTCAAGGCCTTCAAAACGTATAATGAAGCCATAGCAGCGTTCAACGAGCTTAGAAATGGATCTCAAGCTGATAATATATCGGCATCGTCGAATGTGTATGTGGTATTTCGTGGTAGAAAAACTCGGATTATACAACTCTTGGTGTGAGTGTGCTCCTATGGTTATAGATTTCAAACGAAGCATCTTTAAGTCTTACAAATCTTATGATGAAGCAGTAGCAGCATTCAATGAGTTCCAAAAAGAAAATGTTGCCAGTGAAGAAAAATCTTCAAGTTCTTTTATTGATGAAAGTGATGTTGGGGTTGAAGGTGACAGTAGAGAAAGTGCTATGTCATATGTGTTGTTAGCTAGAATTTTTTAGGGATGAAGATTTCAAAATTGTTCATTTGATTTTTCATTTAAAAAAGGATTATGAATTGAACTGAAGTTTTAATTTTTCAAAGTTTTTATCATTTTTCACCTATTTTAATCCGTATTACTTTGATTCATAAGTAATAAATTGTATATCTTCAAGTACTCATCAACTATCTTCATAAGTTCAATATTGCATCTTCAAGTACTCAACTATCTTCATTTTTATTGTCAATACATTTTTCTATTGTCCAAGGTTGGTGTCATAAGTTCAATGTGTTATATTAATGTTGGGAAAAAAATTGACCAATTTTAACGGACTTAAATTAATCTTTACAAATGTTACTATTAGTACTTTCATTTCATTAGGCATCAAACGAACAATTGAAATATTGAATTTGAAATGCTACTATTGAGCTCAATATTACTATTACTAAGGATTTTTCCCATATTTGAATAAAACACCCCAACACGTGCCAAGTTATAAAGTTCAAAACATTAATTTAAAAAGATAGTAATCCATTTTTAACCANGAGGAGTGAGCCAATATATATATATATATATATATATATATATATATATGTATATATATATATATATATATACAGACCCGCAAACCATAATAACTACTATGACTGTGCCAGGAACTAGTGTCACAAGTCCTACGAGCATACTAACAAAATATACAAAAGATATAATATACAGTCCCACTGTCTGAAAGAAATAGACGGGAAATAAGAAAAAGAAACTCCATGGTGCTGCCGAAGATCTTCAAGAGAAGCAGCTCACCGTGAAGTCAGGTCCAACTATGATCAAAATCGAGCTCCGGTCTGATAACCACATGCACCAGCCTCTGAACTTGTACAATTAAGTATAGAAGCGTAGTATGAGTACATAAATAAATATGTACCCAGTGACTATCCCGCCTAACCTCAAACAAGTGGTGACGAGAGGTCGACTTGACACTCACTAAGGTCCAACAAAATGATTAAGCAAGATATAATATCAGTAACAGACATACGAGGACGATAAAAGCAGTAAACATTAAAAATAACAGCAATTCAAATAAATACTGGAAGTAAATATACAATTACTACTTCATTATCCTATTCTTTCCTTTAAAATATTTGACCACTCAAAATCCATAATAGAATCATTAACAGTTTAGCATGCGCATACAGGATTGTAAGGACCGGTCCGTCGTTACGTAGAACCTGCATTATTGACTTTTCATAGGTTGGTTATTTTGTTATTGATGTGCTAGAGTCGATATGATTGAAATTGAGTAGTTGTAGTGAGAGTTCAGTCATGTAGCCTTTAAAGATAGCCTTATAATGAGAAAAGTAAACTGAGAGTTGACTTATTGGGAAATGATCTCGGAATGCGGATGGGTCGGATAGATTCTCTTGGTGATTTGGGACTTAGGAGTGTGTTCGGAATATTTTTGTGATGACTGCTGTAGAAATAGGCTTGAATTGGTGATTTTCTGTTGGCAGTGGAAAGTAGGCTATCGAGGTCGTGATGGAATTCCGACAGTTCGAACATGTTCTAATGTCGTTTTGGATACGTCTGCAAATATTTAGGTCAATCGGAGTTCTTTTGGGTAGTTTCGGCATCGTTGGTGGAATTTAGAAAATTCTAAGTTCATATTCTTGAATTCGATGTGTTTTGACGTTTGATATTGTGTTTGATGTTTCGAAGGCTCGACTAAGTTTGAATAATCATATATGATGCATTGGTATGTTTAGTTGGGGCCCCGAGGGGCTCGGTATGGTCTCGGATGGTTAACGGGAAATTTGGAATGGTTTTGTTATTGCTGGTGTTGCTGTTACTAGTGTTTTCGCACCTGCGGATGGGGATCCGAAGGTGCGGTTCCGTAGGAGTGGACGTGGCACCGCAGGTGCAGATGTTTTGTTGGGTAAGAGGATTCTGCAGGTGCGAGTTAATTGCCGCACTTGCGAGGCCGCAGGTGCGGGATTTGAGGTCCTTGGGGTTTTCTGCAGGTGCGCACCTGGGATGTGAAGGTGCGGTTCCGCAGCTGCAGGTAAAAGGTCGCAGGTGCGGAACTACTGGACAGAAAGTAGAAAAGCGTGCCTTCACAAATTTTATCCATCTTTCTCAATATTTCATCTGGGTTTGAAGCTTTTGGAAGGGTTTTGAAGAGGGGATTCGATAGTTCTTCATTGAGGTAAGGTTTTTGGATTCTAAAGCGTTTATATGTGATTACAGGTCAGATTTATGGTGGAAATTTTTGGAAAAATCAGTGCAAATTGGGTAAATATGACTTGGGATTAAGAGTCTTTAAAATGGGGACTTGAGGGGTCATTTGGACTCCGAATTTAGTGTTGTTAATATGTACAGACTAGTGAGATGATGAAGAACAGTTTGGTATAAAAAATTTTGAGTTTCGGGACGTGGGCTAGAGGGTCGGGTTTGACCAATTTCGAGATTTTTGAGTATTTTTGATACATTCTGGTTGGGATTAGTTCCTTAGCATATTATAATGATATACATCTGAATGTTGGTATATTTGGAGCACTCGGAGGCCGAATTTAGAGACAAGGGCACTGCAGAGTAGTATATTAGCCGATTTTGAGGTAACGCTTCCAAACTTGGAACTGAGGGTTCGAACCCCAAACTAAGGTGACACACTTGCCAAGGGATGGGCATGCGGGTGTAAACCAAATATTTGTATCGTGGATCATCCCATGGCACTGTCTAATGGATATCTCAGGTTGATATTTGTACTGTGAAGGTGGTATTTACCTTGAACACAATAGAAATAATGCTAACTACAAAATGTTATCGCTTCATGCCGATATGTTCAGACCAGAACGGTCGATTATTGTTGTCTCTATCTGTGATTATTGTTTTTCATGTACTCAGTCCTGTTATAGTATATGTTTCATGCCTCAGTCTCGTAAGTTGCTAGTTTATTCTATATTATCATTGGTTTGGGCTGATTTTCATATGTTAGAGCATTGTGAGTGAGACTGGAAGGTACTGACTGAGTCAGGCTTGGAGACTGGTTTTGAGATAGTTATGAGGTCGGACTGCACACCGCAGCGATCCTGGAATCATACCTTCGTTGTCTTGATATAGTGCTTGGGCTGAAAGGAGCCCCTCCGGAGTCATTACACCACCAGTGAGCGCACATATATTGAGGGATGGATTCCCCTGGACATGGATCTTGTTCGAGTATTATGTTCCGGAGATAGATTTTCTCCGTGGGTCTTATGTTATAGAAATGGATTTACTCCGTGGGTCTTATGTTCCGAAGATTGATCTTCTCCATGGGGGCTGGATCAGCCTTTTTCCTCAGTACTAGGTGACTGTGTCACTTGTGTTTATATAATATCCGGGATGGATTTTCCCTGGGCCGGAAGGCCGTATTCTAGTACTGAGTCGACCACCTTATGAGAGTTGTATTACTGATAACATCATTCTTGATTATAAATGAACTCATGCTAGTATGTAGGACTACAGTCACAAACTGATGCATCTTGTTTATTTTCTGATATATATTATTGTCATGTTCAAGTTATATACTGTTTTTGGATTTTCGGAAGCTTAGTCTGTCACTACCTCTCAGCCCGTAGTTTGGTTTCGTTACTACTGAGTTGGTGTACTCATGTTACCCCTTGCACCTTGTGTGCAGATCCAGGTACAGCGGGATTCAGCTCTAGTTAGTGAGTAGCAATAGTTTCATGAGAGTTGACGAGGTAGCAGCTGGCGACCGTGATCTTGTCTTCTCTTCCTTTTCTACCGTTGTATTTATTTTCCGACTATCTTGGTCATTTCTTTTTGGTTGCATTAAGTACACATGACTGTGTGACAGTGGATCCGGGATTTGTAGGATTTGGGTTTTGAATTTCATAAACTGGTTTCCAAATTTTGATTTATTATTATTTTTATCCACAGACTTGTTAAGAAGGATATTTTATTGGAAATTGTACTTAGTTAGATAAAATGGGTGGCTTGCCTAGTTCCACGACAGGCGCCATCACGACTCCGTAAATGGGTCGTGACAAGGATAAGGACAACCGGCCTAAACCATCATAATGATCACATCTGTGCACTGCCAAGGATCGAACGGCCCGAACCATAATATATCTTTCAATCTCGTCGTGGCGTACAGCCCGCTCCCATGAGAGTGGGGGAAATAACACTCCGCTCGCAAAATGTAAATTGTGAAGCGGTCACATGCACACACAATCCACACATTTATTCTTTATAAATTACTTTTCGTGAACAATTCTCTCAAATTTCATGATCTCAGGGAAACAAGCCGCATGAAACATTAATTCATTAAGCATATAGTTCATTTCAAGGAAAACATAAGGCATGGTGTAGGTCTAACAACCTGGACATAACAATAATAGTCGCTATGTACGGACTCTCGTCACTTTGCACGTACGTAGCCCCCCACAAACATTAGCAAATAGCCATTTAAATCATCTAGGGGAACAGTTCCCTCTTACAAGGTTAGAAAGGAGACTCACCTCGTGTCGAACCTACTCTTCGGGTCAAGAATGCGCCCGAAACTCTGGACTCGACACCCACGGACTCGAAACTAGCCAAATGTTATACAAAAATATCAATTTATATTCAAAGCATGGAATTCTCCTACTTCTTAGTCAAATTCATCATTCTTGAAGAAATTCCAAAATCCAACCCCGGCCCGTATGCTCGGATTCACAAAATTCTCGAAGGAAACACTCACCCATAGCCTAAGGATCATTAATATACGATTTTTGTATGATTTCATAGCCAATTCACGGGTAGTTTTCTAAATTCTCGAAGGCCCTAGTTTACTACCCAAAATCCTAAAATTTCAACTAATTTGGTAGTTAAATTCTACTAAGAATGGACGCATTAACTTACTTTAGGATAGAATTTACCTACATTTTTAGTAGCTAGGTCGTGGAGCTCTTTCCCAAGCTTTCAAGGTCTCTAATGGAGGAAGAAAATGGGGTGAAATGAAATAATCCCGTGTTTTAAAGAACTTACTACCTACTGTTGTTCTGCACCTGCGGCTCAAGGACCGCACCTGCGGTCTCGCGCCTACGAGAAAAGACTCGCACCTGCGGAGAGGTCTCGCACCTGCGACTGGGCAGCCGCACCTGCGGTCATACCAGATCAGGTGCACCAGCAACTGCTTCAGCTGGTTTTTGGCCTCTTTTGGTGCCCGAGAGGCACCTGGGCCTACCCGAGCCCCCGTCCAAATATACTAACAAGTCCCAAATCATAATATGGACTCGCTCGAGCCTTAGGAACACCCAAAACAACACTAAAACTTAAAATCACACCTTAAAACCCCTAAAATCAAACTTAAGAACTTTAAGTTTCTTGAATTCGATAACAATGCGCTGAACTGACCTATACTACTCGGAATGATCCCAAATTTTGCGAGCAAGTCATGAATGACATAGCAGAACTATTCCCGGTCTCAAAATTCTGTTTGGACCTCGATAACACAAAAACACGTCCCAAACCACAATATGAAGTTAAGGAAACTCTTATTCCAATATTGGGCACTGAAACACTTCCGGGTCATCCAAAACCCATTCCGAACATATGCCCAAGTCCGAAATCATCATACGAAGCTACCGGAACCGTCGAAACTCGATTCCGAGGTTGTTCCCGCAAAATGTTAACCGAAGTCAAACTTGGCGTGAAAGGCCAACCTTAAGGAACCAACTGTTCCTGTAGCACTCTAAACACTTCCGAATCCCGAACCAGCAGTCCCCGCAAGTCATAAATCACAATAAGCAGCTATGGGAAGTTTCATTTAGGGGAACGGGGGCCGACAACGCAAAACGACCGGTCGGGTTGTTACATTCTCCACCTCTTAAACGAACGTTTGTCCTCGAACGAGTCTATAATCATACCTGAAGTGTTGAATAAGTGCAGATACCTACTCCACATGCCCTCCTCGGACTCCCAGGTTGCCTCCTCAACTGGTTGGCCCCTCCACTGGACCTTTACGGTAGAAACTCTCTAGGAGCTCAACCGGCGATCATGTCTATCGATAATAGCAACTGGCTCCTCCTCATAGCCCAACCTCTCATCCAACTGAATAGTGTTGAAATCAACCACGTGAGAGAAGTCGTCATGGTACCTCCGGAGCATGGATACATGAAAAACCGGATGAACTCCTGATTAACTGGGAGGTAAGGATAGCTCATAAGCAACCTCCCAAACACGCCTCAACACCTCGAAGGGACCTATAAACCTCGGGCTCAGCTTTCCCTTTTTCCCAAACCTCATAATAACTTTCTCCACAATATCAGCAGAACCTTATCTCCATCCATAAATGATACATCACGCGCCCTCAGATCCGCGTAACTATTATGTCTGGACTGTGCTGTGTAGTGCCTCTCCTGAATCAACTTCACCTTCTCCAAGCATCCCTTACTAGGTCGGTGCCATATAACTTAGCCTCGCCAGGATCAAACCACCTGATAGGAGAACAACATCGCCGACCATACAAAGCCTCAATTGGTTCCATCTCAATGCTGGATAGATAACGTTTATTGTAAGCAAACTCGGCCAAAGGCAAGAAATTTTCCCACTGACCTCCGAAGTCAATCATATATGCCCTGAGCATGTCCTCCAATATCTAAATTGTACGGTCCAAGTGACCATCAGTCTGAGGGTGAAATCTTGTGCTGAGATCTATCTGGGTACCCATCTCACTATGCAATACTCTCTTGAAGTGTGAGGTGAACTGAGGACCTCGATCTGATATGATGTACACCGTCACACCGTGCAACCGGACTATCTCCTGAATTTAGATTTGTGCCAACCTCTCAGAGGTATATGTAGTGGCCACTGGAATGAATTGCATCGATTTGGTCAATCAATCCACAATGACTCAAACCTCGTCAACATTCCGCAAAGTCCGAGGCAGCCCAACCACGAAGTCCATAGTGATGTGTTCCCATCTCCACTCCGGGATGGGCATCTACTGAAGTATGCCTCCTGGCCTCTGGCACTCATACTTGACCTGCTGGAAATTAAGACATCTAGACACATACTCCATAATTTCCTTCAACCGCCTCCACCAGTAATGCTGCTTCAAATCACGATACATCTTCGTAGCACCAGGGTGGACAGAATACCGAGATTTGTGTGCCTCCTCTAGAATCCTCCCTCTTAGGCCATCGACATTAGGAACACATAAACGGCCCTGAAGTCTCATAACACCATCCTCGCCAATAGTAACCTCCTTGGCACCACCCTGAGCCACTATCTCCCGAAGCTCTGCCAAGTATGGATCATCAAACTGCCGAGCGTTAATCTCTCCCAATAACGAAGATTGAACAACCACATGTGCTAAAACTCGGCGAGGCTCCAAAAGGTCTAACCTCACCAGGCGATTAGCCAAGGACTGAATGTCCAAGGCTATAGGTCTCTCCTCTGCTGCAATGTAAGCCAAACTACCAATACTCTCTACCTTCCTGCTCAAGGCATCTACTACCACGTTTGCCTTGCCCGAATGATAAAGAACGGTGATATCATAATCCTTCAACAACTCAAGACATCTGTGCTGCCTCAAATTAAGATCCCTCTGCTTGAACAAGTGCTTCAAGCTACGATGGTCTGTATAAACCTCACAAGACACCCCATGCAAGTAGTGCTTCCAAATCTTAAGAGCATGCACAATTTCTGCCAACTTTAAATAATGCACAGGGTAATTCTTCTCACAAACCTTCAGTTGGCGCAAAGCATAAGCAATTACTCGCCCTTCCTACATCAGCACACATCCCAAACCAACGTGTGAAGTGTCGTAATACAGTGTATACATCCTAGAACCGGAAGGAAATACCAGAACTGGTGCTGAGGTCAATACTGTCTTGAGCTTATGAAAGCTCGCCTCACACTCGTCGGACCATCTGAAAGGGGCATTCTTCTAAGTCAATCTAGTCAATAGGGCTGCAATAGAAGAGAACCCCTCCATAAATTAGCGATAATAGCCTACTAGGCACAAAAAGCTCCTGATCTCTGCAGCTGAAGTAGGACGCGGCCAAATCTGAACTGCCTCAATCTTCTGAGGATCAACCCTGATACCCTCTCCAGATACCACATGACCCAAGAATGCTACGGAATCCAACCAGAACTCACACTTGGAGAACTTAGCATATAGCTTCTATTCCCGCAAGGTCTACAGCACAACTCTAAAATGCTGCTCATGCTCCCCCAGGCTACGTGAGTAAATCAAAATGTCATCAATGAAGACAATGACAAAGGAATCAATATACGGCATGAACACCATGTTCATCAAGTCCATGAATGCTGATGGGGAATTATTCAAGCCAAAGGACATTACCAGGAACTCGTAGTGGCCATACCTCGTGCGAAAAGCTGTCTTCGGAACATCTGATGCCCGAAACCTCAACTGATAATATCCCGATCTAAAATAAATCTTAGAAAACACCCGAGCACCCTGCAACTGGTCAAAAAAATCATCGATATGCGGCAAAGGGTACTTTTTCTTAATGGTGACCTTGTTCAACTGGCTGTAACCAATACACATCTGCATGGACCCATCCTTCTTCCTCACGAATAGAACTGGAGCACCCCATGGTGATACACTCGGTCTGATGAACCCCTTAGCCAACAACTCCTCAAGCAGCTCCTTCAACTCCTTCAACTCTTTCGGAGCCATACGGTACGGAGGAATAGATATAGGTTGGGTGCCTGGAGCTATATCAGTGCAGAAATTAATATCATGATCCAGAGGCATGCCCGAAAGGTCTGAAGGAAATACATCAGCAAACTCTCGAACAACTGGCACTGAGTCAATCATCGGTGACTCCGCGGTGGTGTCCCGCACATAAGAAAGATAGGCCAAGCAACCATTCTCGACCATATGTCAAGCCTTCATGAACGAAATAACCCGGCTAGCTGCACTAACTGAGGAACCTCTCCACTCCAGCCTAGGCGACTCTGGCATTACTAAAGTAACTGTTTTGGCATGGCAATCTAGCACGACACGATAAGAAGATATCCAATCCATGCCTAAAGTAATCTCGAAATCAACCACGTCGTGCAATAAGAGATCCGCTCGAGTCTCGAACCCGCAGAATGTAACCATATAGGACCGGTAAACCCGGTCTACCACCACATAATCGCCCACAGGAGTGGACACACATATAGGAGAACCCAAGGACTCATGAGGGATATCCAGAAAATAAGATTAAAACATAGGAATAAGTGGATCCTGGATCAAATAACATCGATGCCTCTATACCATATACTGTAATAATACATATGATCACGGCGTCTGAGGCCAATGCATTTGATCTGGCTGGAATAACATAGAATCTAGTTGGAGCACCGGAAGATTGAGCCCCGCCAGAATGAATAGGAGCTGGCTGACCTCCCCCTAACTGGCCTCCACCTCTAGGATGACCCCTTCCGACATGTCCCCCACCTCTAGGTCGCCTGACGGCTGGTGCTGGACCCATAGGCTAAAAATAATGTTGCACCGCTTTGCCCCGAAACCTGGGACAATGCCTCTTCATATGAGCTGGATCCTCACACTCATAACAACCTCCGGGTATCATAGCCTGCTACCCCGAAGAGCAACCCTGAATGGCCGGAGAGCAATGTGTACTTTCTAGCATAGCACTAAAGTAGGGACTAGGGAACCTCGGATAACTAGAATAACCACTAGGTGAACTCTGAATGGCTGGAGGGCGGTAGGAACGCTCTGGCATGGCGCTGAAATAAGCCCTTGCTGGAACACCTCGAGGAGGTGGTGGGGGTGCTGAATATGGAGGCCTGCTGGAGCTGACCTCTGCCCCTAACTGGGGCACCTCTGAAATCCCCAGAGAATCTTTCTCTCTTGTCCTACTGACCCTTATCACTACCTCTCGGTCTATAGCCCTAAATCCGATAAGTTATCTCGACCACCAGGTGATAGGGAGTCCCCATCTCCACCTCTCGGGCCATGTTGTCTTTAATACCGGAGTGCAGCCCTGCTACAAATCTCCGCACTCTCTCGGGATCAGTAGGTAATATCATGAGTGCGTGGCGAGACAACTTTGAGAATCTAGCCTCAAAATCTGTCACTGACATCTGTCCCAGCTCCAGCTGCTCAAACTGATATCGCAACTCTTTCCTCTTATAGGGTGGGATATACCTGTCTAGAAACATCTGAGTGAACTGCTCCCAAGTGATAAGAGAAGAATCTGCTAGCCTGCTGATAATATTGAATTGCCACCATCTGCGAGCTCTGCCCTCTAACTGGAAGGCAGTGAAGTCCACTCTATGGGACTCTAATATCCTAATATTGTGCAGCTTGTTCCTGCACCTGTCAACAAAATCTTGGGCATCCTCGCCCCGCTCAACCCCGAAGACTGGAGGGTGCAATCAAGTCCATCTATCCAATAACTTCTGCGGATCGCCATCTGCAGCTGGTCTAGGCTCAGGTCATGCTGCTACAGGCTGGACCCCAGCCATAGGTAGTGTACCTGGGTATGATGTGACATTGCTGCCTGACCTACAACCTGGGCGGTAGGAGTCTGGGCCACCCTTCCCGCCTGAGATATGGCAGGATCTGCTGGAAATAGGCCTGTCTGGGATATGGTGTCCATAAACCACATCATACAGCCCATGATCTCCTGGAAGCCTGGCGCCGTCATAAAGTCAACTGGAGCAGGACTTGCTGGGGGCACCACACCCTACTCCTCTATAGTAGGATCCTATGGTGGTGGTACAACTGGAATCCCTCGAGGACTCCCTCATCCCCTACCTCGGACCGGTGACCTCCCCCGGCCTATGACACAGCCTCGAACAACAGCGGTAGAGGCCCCTCCCGGGTTTGGAACGCCGGATGCACACATCCTCACCATCTGTGAGAGAATAGAAGAATGAGATTTAGTAACTCATCGACTGCACGATATAATAAAAATAAGGAATGGTTTTCCTAAAACCCTACAGCCTTCCAAAGATAAGTACAGGCGCCTCCATACCGATCCGCAAGACTCTACTAGGTTTTCCTGTGACTTGTGACACCTACGTAAAACTAGAGCTCTGATACCATGTTGTCACGATCCAAAATACTAACTCAGGTCGTGATGGCGCCCAACAACGAGGTTAGGCAAGCCCATACTTAGATTACTAAGTATTTTCCCATATTTGATTAAACATCCCAACACGTGCCATGTTTTAAAGTTCAAAACATTAATT